>VOMN01092381.1:0-22507 GCA_014899125.1 Orchestia grillus
ACCCCGAAGTCATTCCTTATAAAGGGTGACATCGTATTTTCCAAGCATTTCGAGCATTTGATCACGAACGCAAACCGGAAGATGAAACAGCTCGCTAAGAGGACTTAGCCGCGTGAAAAAATGGGCCCGCTTGCAGAATCCACCTAGATCCGCAATTTCAATCGGAAAGTCGTAACGCTTTTTTCATTGCGTAATAGTGCGGTGCACCTCTACTAACTGGGATACTTCGTTAACCCTTGTACCAAATCCGAACAAGAAAGTCACGCGAAGAAAATCCCTCAAAAAATCAGGAAAAGAGGAAAGACAGGGCAAAAAGTTCAAGAAAAAAATACCGCGGTATTCGCACCATTTCTTCAAAAGAAAAATGCAGAAACATTGCACGTGAGGGGGAAAGCCAGCACCACGAGCCGTATGGAAACTGGCAGAGCGCAAAACTTTGCAGTCGGTATCCCAGCCTTCCCCTGCTGGGTAACAAGATTAGTTCTCTGAGCGTTCCATTGAAAGATAAATGTATGTGCGTTATCGTCTACATTGTGTATGGCGTTTGACTGAATTTGTGACAGACTTCATTATTTTTGCTCCGTTGCCGAAATTTAGCAAAGACTTGAATAAACATCTTGGTGATTGTCATGAGTGACTCATTAGCGGCGCTCATGCAAAATCTGCCTTATTCCCTCCGACTTCGTTCCCTGTAGAAATACTGCACTGCATTCCATTTCCTCTCGTTAATTTTTCATCATACGAGTTATATTAATTTAGTACGCATCGATTAACTTTTTCAGCCTAACACGTGGTTCTACTTGTTGCCCAATTCCTCATTGGATAACAAATTCAACCATGATGTTGGGCTCGCTAGAGAATGCGTTCAGCAATGAGTTAGTAACATCCTCAAAATTCACTTGAAACATGACTCATCGTTGGTACCGATAATAATTGAATTAATTAATACAAAACAAGCATCTCCAGGGATAAATCCACGGTTTCAGTGGTAACATTTTTCATACTAAAGCAACTCGAAACCCTATGAGCATTTCTTATTTGTAGCCAAGTAACAGCGCGACTACCTGACTATTCTTTAAGTCAAGAGGTCCCGGCTTCAGTACCCCGAGCGGAGTGCGTTTCTTATGAAAGAAAGACTAACTCAAAACCCCTAACAGGGCGGCACAACAGTGTGGCGTGGCACGACGGTGCCTGAAGTACTCTCAAGGTATCTAAAAAAATCACATACCGTCAGTCTCACTATCAATATTTAAAATCATTATTATTTTTATTATTCTTATTAAAGTTGTTGTTATCTTCTATTCTCTATCAGCATTGTTAGAATAACCATGGTCATCATGAATGCAATTACTATCAACATAATTCTTTTCAACGGTGATTAATTCTATATGTTATGATATTTCAATATATACGGCTCTATTACACATCTCCCATTAACCCTTCAATCCAGCCCTCCCCCCAACACCTTAAACGTGGTGCATACTTTAGAGAAGTTGGCAGAAGTCCTCACACGTGAACAAAGTCCTTTTGTCACGCACAGTACTGAGCTGTTGCCTTTTGAGAAAAATACATAAAATGCAAGCAGGAAAATACTGAAAGCTAAAATCTGATCGACTTTTCGGAGGAGTGACTGGAGATGAGCGTCTCACTGGACGTCACCGGTACGTACGTCTGTGCGGTGCTCAGGCGCCACCGTATAGGCTTATGTAACGCACGCACTGTGTTCTTATTTACATCTCAAACAAATCAAAAGTCAAGAACCAAATGAGCCCGAACAACGTGCGGCGTTTCAATGCACGCTGTGTTTTTGAAAAGCTCGTCCCTCCTGAGCGCCAAGTGAAAAATCCGGAGACTCGTGCACAATTGCAGCTCAGCTGTCAACCTAGCTCTCTTTTGGATGAATATTTTTGGATAGCATTAAAGAAAGAATAATGCCATAATGATTACAACAGGAACATTCGTGCAACCTTACGCAACAATATCCGTCAAATCTTCGTAGTATTTAAGATGACAAAAATATTGAACGCAGCATCTCGCCGGGAAATGAGCAGCCGTTCATTGGGTATTTTTAATTTAACCCTTATTCGTAGCTCATGAGAGTCTCGGCCGCAGCGCTGGCCTTGTTGTGCCTACATTGGAGCGCTCATAAATAGAGGGGCCACTCAACCTTTAGAATCATTAGACGCTTTTTGCGGCTGACTGCGCGCACCATCATCGCGGCACGAGTTTTTTGGCTGCTGAATTGACTTGCGTCGACGTGCGCCAGCTGCGCCATTTCTTTGTGTGTACTTGCGGTGCGCCAATCGTGCGCCGTCACGTGGCCACCAAGCACCGCACACGCACCGCACACGCACCGCACACGCACCGACAGCGCACCGTTACGTCCCGACAAAGCACCAGCACTTACCGACCAAGCACCGTCACGGGCCGATTAGACATAGTCACTTACCGACTAAGCACCGTGACGTACCTACTACGCACAATCGCGCACCGTCACGTACCGACCACGCACTGTCACGTACTTACCACGCACCATCGCGCACCATCACGTACCAACCACGCACCGTCAGGCACCAGAAACGCACCGTCACGAACAGATCTCGGGTTCAGACAGCCGGAAAATGCGATGATATGGAAATTTGTCTTCCGAGCCTCATTGAGGAAAAGAAATTGAGGCGCCCGAAGATAAACTGAGCTCTAGTGTGAGGAAGAACTTGCTCTTGGGAAATTTTTTACAGAATGGTAGATAGGTCATTGTGAGTGTTGATAAATTATCGTACTTAAACGGTATAAAAAATTGAATTTAAGGTGAAATGTTATGTATAAATAATAATTGCAAGGGTGAACTGGTGAAATTTTCATAATACCCGTTCTTTCGTAATTTGTAAATCAAAAGTGTATTTGTAAGGATAGCTTTCAGTGGAATTATTTGGAGTAACTACCATTCCACGCTTGAATTATGGTTGTCTTACATCAGAGCGAGCGCAAAATACAAGCAGCCTCAGGATAATTTCCACTCCCATAACGAGTGTGAGTTTACTCTGTGATTCACAATGTTCATAATTTGACAGCTTGAGTTTGTTAGAGTATCAACTTGGATGAGAGCGGTTTTTGTGTGCTCTCTTTGTTAACTTCTTTAAGGAAATTGGCGTTAGTCCTGAATTTAACAAAGGATACGCTAATCATTTGTGGGAAAGCACCATGTGATAGATATTTTAACCATGGATCTTCTTCTTTTTCCTCACAGCTCGTAAGCCATGCAGACGGCTAGGCAATATCCACACAATTTCCAGTGGGTCAAAATAACCTACGGAGTCGTTACGTTAAAATATTCGTATCGTAGAAAACAAGGCTTAGATATTCGGTTGTCAAATTATTTTAAAATCGTCAATAGAATTCAGGTTCACTTTTAAAATAGTTTTTTCATTATTTAGTTTCAGAGTATTTCTACATTTCTCTACTATTCGCTAAAGTGATGTAAAGTAAAATAATAAAATAATCCCTTTCATGAGCTCAAAATTTTGTTTGTCATAAGTCCCCCTGGGGCGTTGGGTCGACATAGCTCTACATTTCGAAAGCCCTGTTTCTCATAATTTTACTCATGAAAGCGCAAGAATTTTACCCGCCTCTCTGATTGAAGTCAGCTCTCCACCGTGACCGTAAGTGAATTTTCTGCGTAATAGGTTGCGAGGGCTCGTAAGCTAAAGAAGCAACGAGACCTCAAAAACTTACGAAAGCCATCAAGCCCAGCAAGTTGCGCCTCTCGTGAAGAATTGACAAAAAGCCAAGCCCACTTAATTAGTTCTGGGTGAATTCATTACTCTTGATCATTGGGCGGACGCTCCTCGAGAAAAATGATCTCAAAAATTTCCTTGGAGTCGCTCGGAGAAAGTAGGTATAATTATTGCAGGGGGACTTCCCGCACACAATTTACTTGACATCTCTGAATGGTCTCCGTTGCAGGTATGAAGAAAAATCCATTTACTCGTGAATGCAAGTAAACCTGAGCGCTAATTGAGCAAAACGCACGAAATTTCTTTGAAATTCACTGATAAAACGTGCGCCCCAGACGAGATTATCAAATCCCCAGCACCACACACACAGCCTGCGTGGCGACCTTAAATGTCCTTCCTCATGTGTGACGTCAGGAGCTCAAATTAATTTGTGTACAGAGCTCATTAACGGAAATGAAATTTCACTTTACTTTTTGTTGTTTCACAGGAATTGAGGAGTATTGCGTAAGAAATTGGTGTCAGGAAAGAAAAAAGAAAGAGGGTTTAACGGGCGGAAACTTTTTTTGTGTTGGATGACTCTAGCAAATTTTTGGACTTATAAAATTAGATAACGTCAGGGTGAGCATTTTCATTGAACAAGTTAGAGTCGCCTCTTAAACTCAATATGAGCTACAAATTACTTGCTTCTTCTCTTGAACGAACTAAATACACAACCATGAGCTTAGATTTGATAAGACAATTAAAAAACAAAGAAAAATAATAAAGGAGATAGGACTAGTAAGGTCCGTCACTGCTGCCCTCGAACACTTCAAGTTTACTGATAAAGAGTAGAGCTATCAGGCTAAGGTATACAATAAAGAATACTTCATTTTGCTGCCAAAAAATATTTTCACGTAAAGAGAAATCAATCTTGTTTTGAAGCTTGGGGTGAAAATTATATTTAGTTTAAGTGCAAGTCATTTCGAAGAACTATATTGTGTACAAGGAAATGTGTGTTTATTGTTTCACTCCTAGGAATGGGAGCATAATGAATCAACAGTTCAATGTAAATTAATTCTGGTGATAAATTTAAATCCATTCTACCTTAGTAGCAGGGATTATTCAACTGATTTCTATTTGCGATAAAACCTCGGATTCAGATATATTTATTCATAAGTTTGCTCTAGGCAGACTTTTATTTGTAAAAAACAATTTTTTACTCCGAAAGAAGATTGTACTTCGATAGTTATATTCCTTCACTTAATTTTTTTACAATTGCCATTTTAACTGAAAGCATTTCACGCGAGTCGTTCGTTTGTACTAAATTTCGATGATTCTTTTCGTAGATAGTGAAACCCTATTGAAATAAATATTCTTGGATCCAATTCAGCAGATGTAATTTTATGGACGAGAAATTTCAAACAAGAGAATGCAATAGGAAGCCCTGGGAGCAAATTCGATATCGGTTTTCGTGTTCTAATCCGCGAAAAATTTCATATGAGACGTAGGAATCGATGTCAGGGTTGAGTCACTTCAGTGCAAGCCCCCCATGGATAACCGGTGGATGCTTCCCTGTGATGGATCAAGAAATAATTCCTTAACAGGGAATATTCAGGAAGCCAAATGAGATTGATTGAAGAGCTGCTACCTCACATTCATTTTCCTAAAAATATGTTCTGTGACAAGACAGCATGGCAGAGTAGTCAAATGTGCAACGTGATGGTGGAATCTCACTGTTCCAATTATTTACACACACAAATTATAAGGTTTTTTGCGTCGTGCCTTAGCCTTCAGGTATAGAGCATGTTTTTAGTATTGTTTTTTTTCGGCGTTTCCACACCGATACGAGTGAAATAATGGATGAATTTCACGTAAATTCATGTTACTTCCGGGTTATGTGTCTTAAAAGATAATTCTCTTTTCGCAAAAAAATGTTAATGAAGCCGATAATTCCTGCTCATTAATAGTGACTGATGGATACGATAGAAAAAGGAATCATTAATTCAAAATGATCGGCTGTGTATCGTAATAAAAATAAAAGGCACTCGTAAGGATGGTAAACACAACGGCTAAAATTTGGTAGTTTACATTTTCATAAGAAATTACGGGAGTTCACATATTATAACAGTATGAAGCTCGGGCGGAGTGCTAAACGCTGGAGTAATTTACGGACAGCCCAGACCAGTAAACTCTGGCGCTCGGTTAATTCAGTGGAAATTTTTGAGCCTAGCGAAGGGCGGACGACAAGGCAGCGTCAAATAAACTTAATTACGCTCCTTAAAAAAGTTCTGAATACTCGCTGAAAATAAATGCCCCTAAAACGAAGGAGGCCTCCGGCTTAGTGCGAATAAATTTAACATCGCGACTCGTAATTTGGTTACGGCTGTCGTGAATAAAACTAAATTCAAGGAACGGCTTCAAGATTTTTTTCAGTGGAAGTAACTTACGACGTTTCTGCCAAGACTTCGCTGAGGCGACCGAGCCAGTTGTGTAGTGTGTGCATCATAGCTGTCAAAATACGTGGTGGGGTATGTTGCAAACTTTAATAGCGCCTATAACGGGCTCTAAGGTTTTCATGTTTATTTTAATTGAAACCATGATGCTCAAATCGTCATGCTGCTGAGACGGCTCAGATAAAATGGGAAACTGAAATGGCAGCAGAAGCGAGCCGAGGAATCTGCTCTTACGGCGCTGTTCGAGTCCACCGCCGCCACGTGCGGAGAACTGCGAAACAATCAATCCTCATAAATTTCATGCTCGTGGGCGTACAAAACTGGTCGGAGCATCTAAATCGTAGATTAATTTTTCCATGCAGAATACACCATCGTTTACTAAAGCATTGGCTTTAATTCAAAATTTTAGAATAGCTTCCTTGCACTCATTCTCAAGGTTTCGTATCGATCAAAAATTGCAGTACCATTATCTAATGCAACATGGGGTTGAGATTTTTCAGGGTTCTCTGCTCGTACTTGAAATCATTACCAAATGAATATGGATTTTCGCAAAATACCTCATTTGTGAGACACAAAAAATGAAAATAACTATCACGAAGTACGTCTAACATCTGCGTGTAAATGAGCATAAATAACGCCGAATTTGTCGTTTCCCCATGCAGTCAGAAAATAAGAATAAAATTGAACGCAAAATTTAAAATTCACACTTTCTTATCTGAAGTGTTCTTATCTTTCTTATCACTTTCTTGACTCGAACAGGAAGGCTTTTTTCGCTCGACGCGACCGTGATCAGTGCACGCCACAAACGATGAGATCCGAGTCATTTCTGAGAAAAAGAAATCGTTTATTCCGAAATCAGTCACAAACATGGCATGGGTCACAACGGTTTTTCAGTCATTAAAACTAGAACCTTAAAAAGAGGCGTAAACGTCACGTTGAGATTTCCACTTGTGAGTCTTAGTTCGCCAGCCAATCGTTGAGCACGAAGTGGGGATTAGCACGTTGGATTAAATATCAACCAAAACCATCGTATGATTCTTTGTATTTTCCTGAAAAATTCAGGGAATTACAGGTGACAGATAAGGTTTGAAATGATGAAAAATAGTTGAGCCTATTGAGAACAATACAGAATGAATTTGAGGTGTGGTACAATAAAACTTCAACGGATTTGTAAAGACTAAAAACCGAAAACGGAGACTTGAACCTACAACTAAGTACCAATATAAAATGAAACAGTGACATCATGAAGTAGAGTTACGGTACGCTAAAATAGTAGTAGCTTAACTTCTTTTGATTTCGGCGAAGTATTATGAAACGCTACCACAGTATAGCACTGATGCTATTACAGCGGGTAACAGAAAAGAATTGAAACGTAAATGGTTGTGCCAGTAAGCAGAAAAAATCTATGCACGGGTAAATTTTAGCGCAATGAATCGTTGATAAAACAAAATGGAGCGGAGTGTATTAAGAATTTTACAGTTCTGCGTTCACTAGCACTTGCACAACACTAATTAACTAACATTGTCCCTAATGGAGCTTCATACGCATGGTATACAAGAGAGTTATAATGAGAGGTGCACAGACGAAAATAAATCATTTCCGATGCAGCGATTCGAAAGTTGGTATAATGTTGTGTTTGCTACCATAACGCAAACATCTTAGAGTTAATGACACCAAAAACAGTTGTCTCAACTATATTTGGTTATACGAAATAAGTGTTAAGTGTTAGAGAAATTTAGGTGAATTATAGTCACGTGATAGGCATTGGGTATGCAGCTGATACGTGTTCAAATATATATATATATATATATATATATATATTTTATCAGCAAGCGTTATTTCATAGTATCAAACTTCACTGTAATGGCTGATGCGTAATCGACTTGATGTGAGCGTGACTATTCAATTTCATTATTGTTATAATTAGTTGAACGATTTGCATTACTTCAGAAAATTTACTCGTATAATTTCTCGTACAATTACATGCAGCGGCGTTGCTAATTTTTAAGATTTGGCAGTACATCAACTAAACATAAGCAAAGAGCATCGGAGGTGCCATGCCACTCATCCATTCGTAATCGTGAAATATTTACCAATATTGACATTCAAAGACTAAAGACACAATAATAATCAGTAATACTTAATCGAGATGGACCCAGTATTTATAATGGTTCTCGTTAACATGAAACGAAGTAAATTCAAGAATTGCTCGATTGCAGATTTAAATTTGCTTACACTTTACTTCTTTTTTGAGTCATGTATTGATAAGGCAGGCATGTACCGAAAAATACATCAGACAAACTATTGGATAAATATGCAGAGTGCGCCACATTATTTATGTTTACTTTATGCCATTTATAGTGGAGTACTACGCAATGAATGGAAGTATTAGCTCTCAATCCTAGAGGATAAATATAGATATGTACACATGTGTGCGATATTTTTGAGACACGAAATGACGAGGCACATTTTCCTTGAAATCTTTCAGTAAGTGGTAAGTTTTCACATGTGCGGCAAGATTATTCCATAGTAAGGCTCTCGAGGTTGACAGGGCTTTTTGCCCTACGGGGGATGAGAGGTAGCTCTCACCGGTTTTACGTCATATCTCCGGTTTTACATTTTTCTACTGTGTTAAGTACGAAAAATTTTAAAATTTGTGATCTGCGTCGAGAGAGGTTTTAGCCCTTGCTGTATGGGGAACGAGCTCAGTGTCTCTAAGAGAGAAGTTTCGGGATCACATTTCTTGAAATTGTCTTTACAGACAACCTTGGATTAAAGTTCATGTATTTCTGTAACTATTTTTGAAGACATTTAAGTAGGTCCCTCCACACCAAACTGCAGGAATCAAAGAGCGGTAACAAAAGAGATTGAATGGCTAATAGTCTGACTTTCTCATCTAGCATATTCATTTAGGATCCATTTATTTAATTGGATGTTGTTACCACATGGGTTGAAAGTCGTGCTCTGGTCGAACCATACGCCTCGATTTTTTACTCCATCTAACGGTTTGATTATCTCGTTTTTTTCTGAGTTAGAGTAAGTTTAGGTAGATCCTTTATTGTATCTTTAAAGCCGAGAAAAATGCATGTGTTTTGCTCGCTTTCAGTTTAGTGCTATTTTGGTCAGACCGTAATTTCAAATTACTTTAAAGGTCTTCAGCGGCGGTTTTGTTTTTCTGTAGCCTACTTAAGTACTCATTGTTGCAATTTGTACATTGTCGGCTTACATCGAGATTCTCGTGCTCGGTGGCATTGATGGAAAACCATTTATAAAGATAGAAAACACCAGTGGACAGAGGATAGAACCCTCAGGGACTGAATCCTTACTGACAAAGGGTGGCATCGAGTTTTCTAAGAAGACTACATGTGATCTGTTTGAAAAGTAGCTCTCAAAAAGGAGAAGCATAAAACGCGAGAAGCCTGAAGATTTCTGGAAATCGTCCCCCAGTGAAAAAGTAGTGCTGTACTTGAATGTATGAGTATATTACTCGAATATTACCCATTTCCTCCATTGTGTCAATGAATACTAGCTAAAATACTTGCTTCTTCAAAACCATGAAAAAGAGATATTCCATGGAAGTTGATCAGATATGAAGAAAACAACGTTTTGTGGCCCAGCTCCTGTATCAGTTTTATAAACTAGTAAAAACATGTACAAATTAACATCATGTTTAAAAGCGATTAATGCAACGCTGCAAAAATACACTCACTTCCTAAAATATGTTCACGCGACGTAATACGATCAAATGATTTGGGAGCGGGCAAAACTCCATTACGGTGACGACACTCTGCTGGTTGCCCCCCCCNCGACTGTAGCTCTTCGAAATTTCCACTTATGATTTTGAACTCAAATCGAGGCAGCTTAGCGCTCAGATTGAGCGTCCTAAGTCCATGATCCTCTTGCCTATATTTGCTGATACGCGATGTGTGACGCCCTCGGGCCTCCCAGTCGTGATTTAGTTGAACGCTCTCCGCCCAAGGAAATTATGATCGATATAAACGAGGCCATCGTTCCGGGGTGTGCAGAATAATAAGAGTGGTTTTATTTCCAGGAGAAACTGGGTTTACTTGCAATAAGGGTGGTTTTATTTCGAGGAGAAACTGGGATTACTTGCAACTTTGCTGAGAAGGTGAGCGTTTATGGACACGAGTTGTAAGGCAGTGGGGTGAATTTAACGGCATGGATTAAGTAAAGATATGTGTGTCGTGAAAGATTTATCTTATTCATTTTTTGACTTGGAAAACAGCATTGGATAATGATATAATTTGAATAACAAATAGCTGAGGATTGCACACGTAACAAAATTAGAATGAAATAAACTCTACTCAAAGTTCACAGTAGATAGGGAGCACTAGTTTTTCAATGAAACACTACCTCAAAGGACCGGGATGTAAGAAATGGTGAAATTTTCCTTTCGCAAAAAAATAATTAAAAGGACTTTTATGATATTTTTGCAAGATCAAAATGACTTCACAGTAGCGAAAATGCTATTTCGTCAATTTCAAATGTGTTGCTTGGACGAAAAGTTCCTAATTTTTCACAGGCCAAGTCCCGCCTACTATTGGGATTTCTCAGCTTGGTCTCTACTGTACCTTGTCACCTGAGGTCGTTAGCTCAGCAACCAAATAGCTCGTAAGGGATTATGTCATTCGGTGTTGGTGTAAGCTAGTCTTCAGATGATGCATTCCTGTTTCATGCTATTGTAAGCCAGTCTTCAGACGATGCCTCCCTGTTTCATGCTGGTGTAAGCCAGTCTTCAGATGATGCCTTCATGTTTCATGCTGGTGTAAACCAGTGTTCAGACGATGACTCCTTGTTTCATGAAGTGCCATTAACAAAGCGGCTTAATCGCAATTCCAGCTCAAGATAAAGCTTCAGCTGGTTTCGTTACAGAGGGGATAAGCTCTTCGTTCTGCATTATAATGTAATCATTAGCTCAAGTGTCATTTTATATGCAATTATATTTGTTCTCTGTAAGGAACTTGAGGGAAAAAAATTCTCGCTGTAACCAGCGGTTGGATCCAGCGAACAGGAGCTTGCAAAGAAACAACCTGGAAAGTTAAAGGAGAGTCAATTGTCCTTGTTGTCCTTAAGATTCCGCGCAGGCGATGATGTGCTGGTATTATAAAAATGTCGTTGAGCATCTAAGTGTTTCTAAAATTATGTCGAGACCTGCTGAAAATACAGCATTATTATGAGCAGCGACTTCACACGCACGCGTAAATGTAAGGCAGCTCATTTTCGTCAGCATGAAACTGAGGTGCATAATATGTGTAAAACTGGAGAACCAACGTCAGTTCAGATGAATAGGAATAAAATTAGCTTGCTTTTGAACGTTAAGAGATACGTGAGCCTCTTGCACGCCTGTTGTTCATAAAGCCTTGAACAAAGAGGTTGTTTTATCACAATACAATTTCCGCTCCTCAAATTCACGAATAATAACATGGCGAGATATCCAATTACTCCCACATGGAAGCGAAACAAGAATAATTTCACCCAACGAGTGATTTACATCGCCGAAATGACATTCTTTTGAAGCCTCTGTTTAAACCATAGAGCCTGTTTTTCATGTCGCTCGGTGTGGAAAATTTGAAAAGTTGCTCCGGCTTCGCTTGCAGAACCATTTCTAAAATATCAGAGCTTCTGCAATTCCATTCCTCCGACTAAACAAGCTTGTTGGACGTGTTGTACTCTGTAAATATCGGATGGGATTTTGAACTGCGTCATTTCTGAACAAGCCGCATCTGCAGCAACTAGGGCAACTTTTTGCTACAACTTTGAAAACTTTCTTTATACGCAGCAACTGGGATGCATTTTATTCTACGATGGCTGTTTGATTTCTAATATTTTGAACAAATTGGCGGAGGCGTGCGCGGATATATCATCCTGGACTATGCAGTGATGCTCCAGAACAAACAAATTAGGAATGCAGGTTTGAAAATGCAATGTGTGTCGCCCAAGCAGCCCCCATACATGCGTCAGTTATTGAGCATGCAATTCATAGATATAGTGTGACTCGTATTTCACGCGAAAAATGAATTTTGGTGTGTCAACGATGCTTAGCGTTGTTTCCTTGCGTAGCAAAGATGTTATTAACGTTAATTTCATATGTATCAATGATGCTATTTGCGTTGTATTGTCGTTTGTCAAAGAAGCTGTTAGAGTTCATTTCTTATGCATTAACGATGCTATTAGAATTGTTTTTTATGATACCAGTTCTGTTTTCTTATGGTATCAACATTGTTGCCTCATACATCAACCTTAATTTTCTGTACCAGTAATGCTTTAGCGTTGTTTGCTTATGACATCGAATTTGTCTCCCTACGGATCAACGATGCTATTAACGGTGTTTTCTACTGTCTCAACTATGCTATAGGCGTTGTTTTCTTGTGATATAATCAAACTCGAATGCGCAGGCGTCGGCTGACACGTGCGTCTGCCTCCGTGCAAGTGAGGGCACCAAAAATGGAGGTCGCCATTTTATATGACCTATCACTGTCTCTCCCACCCCTACTTCTCCTGTCCGTTTGCACGGTTGCTCTTATTTGAAAACTAGTTGTGCTTCGTCCCCAAGGGCGTTGGTTTCAGAGGGAAGCAGAATCTAAAATATTTCTTTACCGATTTTTGTACTCTCGATGAGTAGCTTATTGATTGCTAGCCTGTTAGGAGCATTTACCAAAATCCTATCATTGCGAGTTTTGCGAAAATCACCGCATGAACAACCGGCAGCTTTTTGAACGTATACTTCCGAACTACCTGAGCATCTGTGCATAAGTTCTTCTCACTCCCCTTCTAAAACCAGTGGTACTCAGAGTTTGAAATAGTGATCCTCAATGCTGAAAACCTTAATTTGATCGTTGCAGCACTTTTTCTAAGCAAACGCTGTAAGATGAAGCTTCAAAAATCCCGGTCGTGAATCTGCCTTCGTTTGAATATTCGATTTCATTTGAATTATCTCACTCTTCTCTGACCTGAACGGGTCTCGAACAGCGTGCGGGCGCGGCGAGACAAAGCGATTGTCACGAACTGCTTTAAGTGCTCTTTACGGCAGAGCTATCTTCCGGTCTTTTTTCTGAACTCTCGCAAGTGCATATCATCTTTTATACCGGTCGCACTCGTGCGCTTTCCACCAAAGTTGGGCAAGATCTACGCAAGTATGCTCAAGTGCTTCGTGTTCACGAGAAGAACATCAAAGATCGATGCTGAGAAAAATGCAACCTGTTTTTCCGTGGCAGGAGTTAGATTGATTAGCGCAGCAAGAACCATGATGGATTGAGCGATGCCTTGCTGAACTTATACTGCATCATGCACGGTATGGCGGCCTAGTAAGTCTGTCTAATGAACCGAGACCAAGTAGCATAATAGATGAAATGGCCGTTCAGAGATGAAAGGGTGACAAAAAAAGACCGCATTTTATTTTCATATCGAGACCAAATGTTTCTAAGTTTGTCTTTCTCACGCGGCGAGTTTTGGCGGCGTCACATTCTTGTAGTACAGAATAAGCTCGTCGTCTTTTGATGATCAAATACTATTCGACAGCCGCAAGGCTACTGAATTATTGGGGTAATAAATCAACATAACATGAAAAGCTCCGATTAACGAGAGAAGAAAGAAAAACAATGAAGCATTGCTGCGAATTATAATGTACTTATATATTTCGGATAAGCCTACCGAGTTTAATATCTAGATATTTAAAATGAGTTGAACTAAAAAATCTCCATCTATCGATGACCTTGTATGCATTGCAGGAAATCCTTTTTAGACATTTTGATCTTTTCAGTCTTGCAATTTTCCGTTCGATTTTAGCAGCGTTGAAACTCGTCCTTTGCTTAGGTCCAAACACCAGGAAAAAACTCGAGGATGATTTCCCTCCTTCTCTCTCTCTATTTATAGGAAATGAAAGAATTCACTCGGTGTTGTTGCTAAAACACTGGGGCTTACCAGCACGAATGCGAGTGCATTTCTTGAATCTACCTAACGATACGTTTGAATTGAATCTAGCGTTGTTACGCTGTATCAAGAAAAACCAAAAGGTATATACTTTGTATGTGACCAACTTTGGAATAAACTATTTTTCTTTTTTTTCTTTTGTATTCCTGCCACAATAAGTGATGTTCGTAACACATGGACACATTTGTAAAGTAGCCATCTATGACGAAGATCGTAGCACACGAATCCTGAAGGCAATACGTAGAAATTCAAAACAACATTGCATATCTCATACGCACTCGTGAGCTGTCGCTGTGAGCTAAGTATTGATTAAGTTTCAAATTTGCCATTAATGCTTCTCATATCGTGCGATTTTTTTATTTCCTCCTAATCGTAAACATATATTTTATGATTCGCTCGCGATCATTTTAATCCCAGGTGTATTTGCAGCAACCTCATCAAGTCATACTTTTCTTTGTCTGACTCTAATTTAGAGTCATTGCACGACTTAAGCTCTTGGGTTTTCTCTCAAATCCTCTTCATAAACCTGAATACTAAACAAAACGTGGATTCGGCATCCTGATTTGAATTGTAATCGACGTTACAATTTCTAACATAATTGCACCGATCTTGTAGTCCAAGCTGCCTTTGTTTACTTCTTCTAAAAGCAAAACTAGTCTTCCTCCAGAACATAAATGCAAGGATTTTTTAGTTAAGTTCTGACCAGTTTTTTTTAGATTAGTGAGGCAAGCGTTGAACAGGGGCGAGCTTGAACGACTTCATCACAGAAAGTGTCTGTAGAAGTGCGAATGAAACTATGAATGAAGAAATTCATTAGTCCTATCTATCAGGCAGTAGGCGTAGTGCGCAGTTTAATAGTTTAATGAGGTAACTTCATTCAAGTAACGGAAGTAGTGAAATAGATGAAATATTAATTAATCAAATAATTTTTTTTAAAAATCCATTATTTTCTTTCTGCTGTCGATGACGCTCTGCCTAACTTGGATGTGAGCAGACTGAAGCTGCAGAGACATTATTTTAACGAGCCGCTTTGTAATGGGAGATATAGCTTGATTTCTTTGGAGTTTTCGTCCCAGGGTAAAAAAGATAACTAATGTCATAACAAACATCATGTTAAAAATAAATGTTGCGTAAATGCTCTTAAAATTAGTTTCATATTCCAGAGTACTAAAAAAAGGTTTTCTATAATCCGAAACGTTTATTTTTTAACATGATGTTTGTTCTGACATTGGTCGTCATTTTATCCTGCTATGTAATAACGGGCAGATATGAGGCAAGGAGCTGCTACCGGTAATGATGTGAAGAGCAACTACCCAGTTTTCTGTCCAATAGAAATCATGTGCACAATTAATGATCGTTGTTATCGTTAAAAATTAAAATTTGCTTAAGCATAAATCTAAGGAGCATTATTTAAAAGAAATAACGATCATAAAAGATCTAATTTAATGTGCTCTCAAACTCCCTTACCGCTACTGTGATGGTGAAGGTACCGTTTGCCGGCTCAAAATCAGCTATCGCAATGACACCATTCACTGTTTTCTTATGTTAGTCGAACAGAACTAAGCAAGCGCACCACAATGCTACAGGCCAATTTATCGTTACCGACTTGATCAAATTTTACCTACTGAAACTATTTTCTTTTGAAGCCATTGGCTTTGAAAATAAATTATTTTGCAAAATGGTAAAGGCAAACTTTACTGGATGGAATTACTTGACGTCCCCGCCAACCGACCTTGCTCTCAGAGTTTGCCTCAATTCTGATGGGAACAATTAATCTGGATCTACATTTACCCGACATCGATCTGTGGACGACATGGCCCTGATCAATTTATTGGGCCTCGGAGCTGTCTCCGAGCATCTCTCGAACCTTTAGTGCACTAATTTTTTTACAACATTCGGCGATTAAGGAGTGAAGTTCCGTAGGTGGCACTCCGTTCTTATAGAAATACAAATTTTCATAACATTAGGCGATTACGGAGTGACGTTCCGTGAATGGCACTCCGTCCTTACAGAAACCAAATTTTTTGCAACATTCGGCGATTAACGAGTGAAGTTCCGTGGATGGCACTCCGTTCTTAACAAGAGGCAAGCAAGCTCTGCATGTCAGGTATCTCAGCAAAAAATCTTATTAATGCATGGGACGTAAAGACAGTGATGTCCTTATTTTCCAGCAGAGGTCAATTTTGTTATGAATGGGAATATGTACAGTTAAATGACTTGTACTTTCAATGGCAGATTACACAGATGGGATTTCAGTTTTTGCAGTCGGATCGAAGAGTTGAATTAAATACAAAAATACAAAAACATAAAAACACAAAAAACACAAAAAACAATAAACAACAACACAAAAAACCGACAAAAAAATAATAAACACAATAAACACAAAAACACAATAAACAAAAAACACAATAACCACGGTAAACACACATAACACACACAACAGAACGCACAAAGCAAAAACACAAAACAAACAAAATACACAAAACACAACACACAAAAAGTACAAAAGTTGTAAAAAACACAAAGTACAAAAAGTACAAAAAGTACAAAAAGTACAAAAAGTACAAAAAGTACATAAGGTACAGAAGGTACATGAAGTACATAAGGTACATAAGATACATAAAGTACATATAATACATATGATACATGTAATACAAAAAATAAAAACATAAAATTCAAACAATTCGAAAAATTTAAAATTCTAAAAATTCAAAAATACAAAAATATACGAAAAAAACGAAAAATACATAAAATACAAAATATACAAAAAATACGAAAAATACAAAAAATACAAAACATTCAAACCAATACAAAACTACAAAAAAAACACATAAATTCAAAACACATAAACATAAAAACACGAAAAAAACGAAATAAACACAAATAACACAAACACACAAAACACACAAAACACAGCACGAAACACAACACTCAAAAAGTACAATAAGCACAAAAAAAAGATAAAGTACATACAGTACATAAAATACATAATGTACATAAAATATATATAATACATAAAATACATATAATACATACAATACAAAAAAGCACATAAAATTCATTATATACAAAAAATACAATAATACCATAAATAAATAAAAATACAACAAATAAAATATTACAAAAAAATACAGTCATATTAATACAAAATACAAAATATACAAAAAGACACAAATACGAAAAACACACAAAAAACAAAAAAACACGAAAAATAAAAAACACGATAGATACAAAAAAACAGAAAACAGAAAACAGAAAATACAGAGAATACTAAAAATACAAAGAATACAAAGAATACAAAAAAATTAAGCAACAAAATAAAAAAATACAAAAAAATAAAAAAATATGAAAATGCAAAAATGCAATAAATGCAAAAATACAATAAACACAAAAATTCAAAAGATACAAACACAAAAACATGAAAACATAATTAAAAAAAAACTAATAAACACAAATAAAATAAAAAACTCAATAAACAAACAAAACACAAACACAACACTAAAAAGTACAAAACGTTCAAAAAGCACATAAAGTACATAAGGTACATAAAGTACATAAAGTGTATATAATATGTACATGAAATACATATAATAAATAAATACACAAAAAATACATAAAATTCATAAAATACAAAACAATGCAATAAATACAAAAA
Organism: Orchestia grillus; assembly: GCA_014899125.1. NCBI lineage: Eukaryota > Metazoa > Arthropoda > Malacostraca > Amphipoda > Talitridae > Orchestia > Orchestia grillus. The sequence goes on from VOMN01092381.1 coordinate 17,772, forward strand.
AATACAAGATATACAAATACAAAAAAATGCAAAATTACAAAAAAATACAAAAATACAAATAATACAAAAATACCAAAAAATATATAAATAAAAAACACGAATAATACAACAAATGCAAAAAAATACAAAAGATGCAAAAAATACAGAAATACAAAAATACACAAAAAAAACATGAAAATATGAAAAATACAAGAAATACAAATATAAAAATATAAGTACAAAAATATAAAAAATACAAAAAATATACGCATAGGAGAAATACACAAATGAAGAAATGAACATAATACAAAAAAATGTATTCATACATATATAGAATACAAATTACAAAAAAAAACATATATAAAAATATAAACGTATTTTATAATGTAATCGTGCAAAAATGTAACCGTGCAAAAATGTTAACGTGCCGAAATCTGAACGTGCCAAATGTAAACGTGTATAAATGTAAACCTGCAAAAATGTAAACGTGCAAAAATGTAAACATCCAAAAATGTAACCCTGTAAGCGTGAATCAAAAGACAGACACAATCAGAAGACTGACACAACAAAAGACAGACACAATCATAAGACTGCAGTCAAGTAGCAAGTGCAGGTGCTTTGCAGAATCTGAAAATTTTAAGTTAACAAAATAAATCTAACCAGAAAAATCAAATCAAACCAACCAATTGAGCGATAAAATGAGTGAAAAAATGAGTGAAAAACTAAGTGAACCGGATCGAACTGGATCAAACCGGATCAAACCGGATCAAACCGGATCAACCGGATCAAACCGGATCAAACCGGATCAAACCGGATCAAACCGGATCAATCCGGATCTGGTTTGAGACACAACAAAAGATGGACACAATCAAAAGACTTCAGTCAAGTAGCAATTACGGGTGCTTACTTCTTTGCGGCATCAGAAAATGTAAAGTTAACAAAAAAAAACAGAAAAATCAACCAGAATAATCAAATCAAACCAGATAAAATATATGAAAAATATAGATAAAAAACAGGTAAAGATCAAGAACAGTATAATAATGATGAAACGATCAACTGGATCAAGCCAGTTCAAACCGGATCAAATCAACTTGCAACTTGCAGCTAGCCAAAGCAGGAGCTCTCGATGTCGATTAGAGCCTTGGCAGTGTAGAGGGTGCGCAAATTATGCCTGCACGAAACCGGTCATTTATGAGCCGCTGCAACGTAGTTTAAAGCCTGAGATCACTTCGGATGCGGGGGTGATGACCCGCTACCCCAATGCCGAACGAGAATTTTGACTGATCGGTCACTGTCGGTTACACAGACCTTGTGAATGCACCACTGGCCTTCTCGGGGCAATTCGTTAATGGTTACGGCACCGTACCACGAGCGTGTGCAGAAAGGGCGGTTTTTTCAACGAATAACGCTTTATTCCCAAGACAAAGTTATTCTGAAGTCCGAAGACCAGATCCTATTGAGCTACACGAGGCTAAGCAACAACTTCCAAGGTCGAAACGTTCCTCCGGACAGCACCTCGGCTATTTTTTTATTGTTTGTAATCAACCTTTCAGCAAATTACTTCAAGCAATTGCTTCGATTAATTCCGTTCCGAACAAAGGAGAAATTTTGCTCACTGCAAATGCTGTAAAAAGTCTGAGGAAAATTTTAAGTCAAAACTCCGGCCACAATTCCGACAACTTTTTCCCATTCTCCGCAGTCATTAAAGGAAAGACCAGTTCTTGCCCCTCCGTCAGCTGGAGGAGCAGCCGCAAGCAGCCACATCCAACTCTAAATAGTTGGTTATGTTCTGGATATTTATCTTCCTAAAAATCTGCGGCTTGTACAGCTTCAATTAATTTTACCCTCTTGAAAATTATCATCATTTCTTTCGATGAGGACATATCTGATTGGGAATGTAAGTATTAATATCAATTTACATCTTAGAGTAAAATTGTCTTCTTGTTTCTAGAGTTTCTTGCATGTAATAACCGATTAGTCGTACTCAGCAGTCAAACAGTTATCTGAACTATTTCACATTCTTTACTTTTGTTTGTCTGAAAAATACTGTAGAGTATAAAAATAATCTTCCTTAAGAACTCTACCCGGTTTAAATTCAGGCAGAAATTTCGTTGTATTTCTGCAGAATCAGTGCGGTAAATAAAGTTGGCTTCCCTAACAATGTCTGATCCGAGAAGCAAGTCGAATAAATGTTAATATCCATAAATATAACCGAGCACTCTTCTGAAAAGGCTGTAATCTTACAATCAACTCTTGGAAGCTGAGACGTAGGATTATCCCACCAAAAAATTACTGGTGCAAATCTTCGTCTTCTACTTTAATTGCATAAAATATACATAGGTATATTTAGAATTCAGAAATATAATGTTGCGAGTCAGATACTGTAATGAATTGTGACACAAAGCAAACGACTGTGGAAAACTAATCAGTGACAGTTTTTGCGTCTTAAAGAAGAACTCTTCACAATTGAAGTGCTGGCGTGGCCAACTTCTCTGTACTGTAACGCGAATTTCCAGCACTACACAGATATCCAGCACAGCCCAAGTGTACAGCACAGTACGGATGTCAAGTATAACGCGGACATGTTTTTTGACAAATTGATATGTGCTAAAGTCAGAAAGAAATGTTCTCAGCTTTAAAATACCGTCATTAAAGCTAATCGTATGACATAATTTTTAGTGGTATTCTCAATGTAGAAAAGATAAATTATAATATATAATTTTTGGACTACTTCTCTTGCAATGTAATAACGTAATACTTCAGGCAGAACAAGCATCTAAAATCATCAAAAGAAATCGATGTTACACTGATGTTACAATGTCGAAAAAATTTGTGAATCAATTTTACTCTGAAAGAGAGCTAAAATTTCAAAATGAAATGAAATCTGTATGGGAAAATCAAAAAATTTTCGAAGAAGTGAAGAATTTTTACCTTAAGATCTCTCAAAAACTGGGTCATGAAGAGTGGTATGGGTCAACTGAATTTAGATTTGTTAGTTTCTTCAAATCTGGAAGTAATGTTTCTCGAAGTATCATTTACTGTCCCAAAAATATTCCCGAAATAAGCTTAAGGTGTTCCTCAAGAAACATGTTAATTATACTGAGGTAGAACTTCAAACACTCTCTGAATCGGACGAAAGAGACATCGATGACAACGATGTTTAAAATCGTCTTACTGAAATCACAATTTTCTTAGAGCGTAAGAAAGTTAAACATTCCTAAGCCTGACTATCCAGCATCGATCAAGAAGCCATTACTTTCCTTGCAGTATCGCTCATGAAGCTCACATCCAGCGCCCTTCCAGAGCAGGACTCGAATCCAAATTTTTATTCCCTAAAGGCTAACATGTCAAACGTTTATAGACACCCCATTAGGACTCGATGACCTCTTTTCCCACCTAGCGGCCATCATGGAAATAGAGTTCGGCTCCCCGAAGTACCTCAGAGGCCCTCGAATTTCCTTACGACGAATGCACTATAAGACCGTCAAAGTTTTATAAGGCTCAAAAAGTTAGGTTGTCTTCGCCAACTTCAATGAAGAGGCCAATAAAATCAATTGGGCGCTAGCTAAGAGAAAATTGTTTTTTCGCTTTGTTTAAGTCGTCTCTCAAACAGAGCACGTCAACTTTGGCGTCGCGTTCTCAATTAGAGACGCGAGATTTCTCACGTCTAGGGCTCGCTTCTGCGACATACTTTGCGGAAGATTGAAATAACTATTTTCTGTTACGCTACACTGAAATTTTTTTTTGCCATTTCCATAGTTATCTCTTGACGACCTGTAAAAAATCCGGCATTGTTTGAATTGCTCGGTATTTTTCCAAATTATTGTCATAAATATGAGGAAGGAAAAATTGCCTCCAATTTCTGCCGGATACTGACAGCTATTCAAATTATAGTGAATTTTTTGAGCTGAGAAGTTGCACCAAAGCAGAATTTTTCCGAGAAAAGACGACTGATTCAATTTTCGTACCTAATTTTTCCTTATTTCCGAGTAACTTTTCCGCAAAAGAAAAATGCAATAACCTTTAAACGCATCTGTCGTTCAGATTTTTCGTTCTGATGCTTCACCGATTGTATAAAATGAGAGAATACTTTGTTTACAATTACTTCTAGTCTCTTTCAAAACCCAGTTTAGCTGCACGTTGAAACTTAAATTTCTAAAATTGAACGCGTTGAGCGAACGTACTTGTACGATACATTTCTAATCACAGGTATCGTCTCTTCCTTAATTGACTTGCTGTGGTATTCTACTCTCAAGTATCGTATCTTCTGCACTTGATTTAACGTGCATCATTGTGAATTAATTTTGGTTTTATAAGCTTGTATTTAAGAAGTCTGAAAAAGAGCAGACAGAATTTTCTCATATATATTAATTGTTGAGATTTTTTATTTTAAGGAGATACAATCGACCTTTTACGAAGAAGTTTCTCATTATCTCATAGGGCTTCCAACATCACTAAAAAACATGTGCAACTTCCTTCACTCTGGAATTTCAAGGTAACAAATGGGAAGCATCGTTCTATCCAAAGAACACTTTTTCGTTCGATAGGAATTCAATTTATTTGGGGCTATAAAATATATTGCAATCGTCATTGAACTGTCTTTTGGAATTTGGAGAGAATATCGTAAATTGCATTTCCTGATCGTTTTTCAATACGCTGATTCAGACGAGACGATGTCATTGATGACATGAAAAAAATTTATCCTCTTAATTTTATTTATACAGGGTGACACAAAAAAAGAGGGAGGAAATTAAACG
>VOMN01092383.1:0-18797 GCA_014899125.1 Orchestia grillus
ATGGCACGCCGTTGTCGGGGCTCGATTTAACTGTGGCGGACGAAGACTTGGGAGACAACGCTAAATTCGACCTGAGTTTGGAAGACGTGTCTCCCAGCGGCAGCGCCAGCGTCTTCAGTGTCTTCCCTAAGACGGTGGTGGGGCGGTCTCCGGTCATCCTCAAAGTGGCCGACTCCTCCAAAATAGACTTCGAAAACCCCGAAGCTTCACAGTTTGTTGTTAAAGGTAAAGCTTTTGCAGTTCGGAGTCAGGACTTCTTTTTGATGTGTGAATGAGGAGTTGGGACTTCTTTTTGATGTATGAATGAGGAGTTGGGACTTGTATTTCAGTCTTTTGCTGTGATAGACGTTCGGCTGAAGAATTAGAAAAACTTTAATGAAGGCATCGACGTATAATTTAGGCCTATATTTTTTCTAGAAAAGACCCATGTTTTCTCTAGCAAAGAAATATATTTTCTCAGTTACTTTTGCATTTTGTACAATTTGGATTACTTCCGTTTTGTCTTCAGACATTCTATAGTTTTTAACTTATTTTTTCCTTTTCCATGCAATGCATTTTAGCAGGCTAAGCCGTCGAACTATTGATACGTGTGTAAAGTTCTTCATTGTGTGTTTATGTTAAAGGTCTATAAAAAAGTGAGAGCTTTTCCCTTGGAAGTTATTAGTATCTCAAGCGGCTCGGATTTGTGACATTTTATCACGTAATTGTATTCATTTTCCAATATATTTTATACACAGTTTGATTGCGTTTTGACTTCTACACTAGCCATTTTTCGCATCAATGGTGTCAGACGCATAGCACATGTACAGATTTTTTCGTGCATCGCCATCTGTAATTCTGTCGCTGGGGGTAACAATTATTACTCCCATTAGTGTGCTAATAATGGTGTTGATGAGCTGCTCTGTCCCCAGTGGTCGCCAGCCAGGCCGGCGTGGCGGTATCTTCTGCCATCGTGAGCATGAACGTCACCGACGCCAACGACAACCCCCCTGCGTTTGACTCGCCCTCCTACAGGTCAGTTGGCCGAGTCGTGTCGTGCGGGACAACGGGTGGGTCGACGATCCGGAGATATTGGTCAGTTATTATCACTTTTGTTCAGTTGTTCGGAGATATTCTCCGCTGAAGAATCCAGGAAATGAAGTGTAGAAAATTGTACGTGTGGACGGTAGCGTTGTTATTGTACGTCTGTAGGCAGTTATTTAGTATTTCAACGAAGTAAGCCTTGAGTTTAGATTGAATAAAATAAAAACCTTCATTAATTGAATATGCTACTGTAATTGAAAAGGCATCCGTTTTCAATTGTTGCTTCTAAACTGAGCTGTAATAATCTCACATTATATCGCAGATGTGATAGTTCACTGCAGTTTCCGTAGTAAACGAATGCCTTTCATTGTGAAGGCTCTTGCCTCAGCTACCATTCCCTGTTCACTTACAGCTCTTGATTGTATATAACCACAAACTTTAATTTATTTAATAACTTTTGTTGACTAAATGCTTTTGTTTCAATTACTTGGTGCTATTTGATTCAATAATTCCGTGGGCTTTAAACGAACGCATTCTTTAATACGATATTGGTACGGTTGCGCCAGGTCGTCAGTGAGCGAGGGAGCGAAACCCGGCACTTCCATCACCACGATCACTGCTGACGACGCCGACTCGGGGCCCTATGCTCGGCTGAGGTGAGCGCCCTGCCTGCTCAGACCAAGGTTCATGCGAGAATTGATGTTAGCCGCGCCTGGCTGGCACGGTTGAGGTTGATATTGAGAAAACCAACGTCTGTGACGTGCAGGACGCGTCCAGGGACAAGTTATGTGAGGCGCTTATGCTTCGTTCTTGGTAATTTGCAAGACTTTGATAAGCTGTAAGAATGATATTCAGTACTTTGGAAATAGTTTGGGCACCCCGTCAGAGGCCGGAACTGGTGTGCTGCCTTTTGGATTATCGTGCTATCTTCCTTTCCCTAAGGGAACACTCTGCCCAGTTATTGGAATTTCGTGACTAGGAGGCAAGCTCGTTATCACGTGAGCTGCGAAGTCACTATATTTTTACTTGATAAGATCTGTTGCATTTTAAATCTTACATACTTCAAAAATTTATTCTTATTCGATTATTTATATTACACAGTTACTCGTTGAAAGGCTTCGGCAGCGAGAAGTTCCGCGTGGATCCCGACACGGGCGAGATCTTCCTGTCGACGTGTGGGGCGCTGGACCACTGCCTCGACTACGAGCGTCAGTCCTCCTACTCCCTGACGTTCGTGGCAGCGGACGGCGGGGAGCGCATCACCTCCGTCAACCTCTTCATTGACGTGCTCGACGAAAATGACAACTCGCCTCTATTTTCCCAGCTGGTCTACAGGCGCACCGTCGACGAGGGCGCCACCGAGTTCATTCCGCCTCTTGGCGTCGAGGTCTGTTCGTGGTGGGATGTGCGATAGATGTAGGTGTATTTCAGGGTGTATTTCAAGATGTATTCTCTGTTTATAGTAAGATTTTATCAATAAGTGAGCCCATTAATCCTCGAAAATTACTATCAACCGTTAATTACAGGCCTTCTGGTCTCCAATGAGCAATCTATCTTTCTTCTCTTCATCCATCAGGCTCAAAAATGTGAGCCCTTGGGATTGGCTCAATAGCTAAAATAATGCCGTGCTTGTGACTTGGAACTTAATCTATGCGTGGTTGTAGGGCGCACAGTTAACTTTGAATATATTTTCAAAGTAAAACTTTGCCATGTAAAGGAAAATCATTTGACCATGAAGAACAAAAAGTAACGGCTATTTCTCATTAATGTTTCGTTATTGGTGTTGTTTTTTCCGACATCCCACCATGTAACAAAGCTATTAAATATTCGAATTGATGGTCATATGTTTATTCTCTAGGGATTAGAAAAATAATTCATATTCCATGCTTCATTTGTGATTTTCTTCCTCAGGCGACGGACATAGATGGGGAGCAGCAGGGCGGAGGTCAAATTGTGTACACGATTCAGGGCGGCAACACCGAGGACGAGGTGCGCTGGGTGGGCCGTACCGAACTTAGTTAATGCTCGCTAGTACTTCTTTTAAGGAACATATGCCAACTGAAGAAATGCGATGATCAATATTTGTGTTCTGAACTTCACCTGTATTTTTTATGATAATGTGCATACTCTTGCTTTCCGTCCTTGTTCGGAGTATACATCGACATGTATGCATGTCTGTCAGCTGGGAACCTGTGTTACGTATTGTGTTGAGTTACACGGCAGAGTTGAGTCGACTTGTGCTTGTGTTAAGCAGACCCTGTCTCACACTTCAGTTACTTCCCACTGACTTGAGTTAACCTTAGACAAAAATGCAATGTTGCAATGACGAAGTGTGGAATAGTGTTTGAAATAATGCTGCGAATCCTTTGAGTCTCACTCTTCGCTCTGGGCTGAGCGTTTTAGTATGATGCATGGGTGGAGGTTGTACTGGCATGTTGGCTTATGAGCTTTATAGCGCAGTTTAAAACGAATCAAACGATGCATGAGTAACGTTAAAGCTTTTAAACACTCTCAATTGAACATGAACTCTTCTCACGAAATTGTTCTGTTAGGATACGGATTTGAACAATCTGAGATTTTTTGGCCAGGTCTTCATGATTGAGCCAACAAGCGGAGAGTTGTCAGTGAGGCGCCCTCTCACGTACCTGGACACGCCATCTTCCTCCTACACCCTCACCGTCAGGGCCTCCGATGCAGGTATGGAGGGAGGGCAGACTGCTGGGCAGATATACGAGTAGCTGCTCTACTTTCATCTTCTGTACGTCGCAACACTGACTGAGAATGTTCAAACTTATTGAGAAGTAAATGATGTGTTACGCTTTTAGCCATTCTTTTCATCTAACGGCACTGATATGTACATCTCTTCACTGTGTTTTTCTTGTGATTGAATTGACTTTTGTGGTAGACATGAGCTTGAATATCCTAATTAAGGACATGTGCCTAGATTTCCCCAGACGTTACTGAATAAAACTGAGATGCAGTATGCTGTTTTAGAAATTGTATACCTGCATTCTTGAAATCTTCGAAATTTAAGTTTAACGCCATCAATTCATTGAGAAAATTAAACAAAAGACATTCATATTTAAGAAACAGTATTACTTCGAAATAAATCTATGACAAGTACATTGTTGGCAGTGAAGTTACCAAACATGATGTTTACACATGTAGCCTTTGTCCACGTGTACGCCTGCGCGTGCAGGAACTCCGACACGCTTCTCTGACGTGCGTGTGATCATCAAAGTGGGGCGCCAGACGAATAAGGCGCCGCGTTTCCTGCACAAGGCCTACTCCGCCCAGGTGTCCGAGACCGCGCCTCCAGGTATAAGCTTTGCCGCTGTCGCTGTCATTAAGGGGGGAGGGCGAGTGTGCACGATTTTAAAAATGAATAAAGGGCGAGTGGGCTCCATGGTGTAATGGTTAGCGTGATGGCCTCACAACCGATAGGACAAGGGTTCGAGCCTCGGCTGGCTCAGGCGAGGCTTTTCACGTGACCACGGAGTACTTCCCTTGGAAAAGGAAGCTTAAACTACACATTCCTTTCATCCCTCACCACACCAGTATTTGTAAGGCATTGAAAACCCAACGTAAAATAAGCGTGTTGAAATTAATAAAAGTTAATTAATTGAGTGACGAAACGCGGCGTTTTGCAGTGATCGAACGTGGTAGTGGTCATAGTGGTCACATATACGAGTAGGTAGTTCCCCGGACAACTAATTGGTCACCTATTGTTTTCTAATTGGTCACCTATTGTTTTCTAATTGGTCACCTATTGTTTTTCGAGTTCTAGTGTATTGTTTTTCGAGCTCCTTTCGAGGATGACAGCTGCCAAATTCATTGAGCTAGAACGGTTATTGATTGGCATGACAGTCATTCGGGAGATGTCAGGCATGTAGATTGGCCAACTAAGTCCCCAGACATAAACCAAGTAGATAATTTGTGGGGCCACCTAAAAAGACAAGTTAGACGTCGAGAAGATCGTCCACGAAGAAGATCAGTTAATGCAAGAGCGGTTTAAAATCGACCAGGTGTACATTAAATATTTGTAAATACAACGCCGCGCTCAATTGCCGCAATTATTCGTGCTCGTGGAGATCCTACACTACATTAGTAAATGGTAGGTGACTAATTTTGTGTCCGGGAACTTAGTAATGTAATCAAAGTGCGTTGCCGCTGGTGATCTGTGGCTTGTTTTGGCTATTGCTATTCTTCGCAGCCCTCTTGTAAAATCGGTGAAATTTTGTGCTCTCAGTAATAGTTGGTTGCAAAATATGTGAAGTAGCCGAAAGGGATTGTAATGTAAGAGTATGAGTTCATTGTCTTTCCGATTCTCTTAATTTAGGGTGTGAAGCGTGTGTTCAAGTGTCGGAATCCTCAACATGAAAGCTAGAACTATCATAATAGCTTGGGCGGGCCAGATAATGAGATCCATGAATTTTTGTATCTTCTACAGAGCATTTTGACAATATGTAACTGTCGATATCGATCACTTGGTGGCCCAAATATACTTGAAGATCAGATCAACCTGTTTACTTTTCCGTTGATTTAAATAGTTTATCTCTAATTCTAAAACTGAAATCAAATCATGCGCTCCTATTTGAGTGTTCTCCATAGTGTTTGATGATCATAAAGAAGCATCATAAAAGCGTCCAATTCCATCCATCATGAAAAATATTTCTCAATGTATATGACTGGCGCTCTAAACTTATCAAATGATCCTTTTACCGGCACACCATTACCTGGCTTTAATTCACACCGCCACAGCACTAAGTGAACGATTTTCAGGTTCCCTCGTGGAGACCCTGGAAGCGATGGACCCTGACGGGGACCCGACGAGGGGCGACATCGCCACGTACAGGCTGGGCCGAGGTGCGGGCGACACATTCGTCATTGACGGCACCACGGGGCAGGTCAAGCTAGCCCCCGTCGTCCACCTCGACAGGGATGACACCCAGCAGTACCAGGTCAGCTGGAGGTGGTAGATGCACTGCTCGGCAGGTGTGTCCAATACTCTGTCGAGTGGGTCCAGATAAGTGAATGTTACTTCTCACAGTGAGCTGCTCCTACATCTCCTGTGTGTTTCAAGGGAGTTTCAGATAAATGAATTTTGTCGAAGTAAATGTAGAGGGAAATAGTTCTTTATTTACGAAATGATATAATTCTGTTACGTGCTGAAACAAGTTCAGACTGGCGGGACTGAAAGATTTATTTTGCACTCTCACAAAATTATGCTTTTTAATTTCAATATTTCTTTGAAATAAGCCTTGTGCACCTTGATAAATTTTGTGCACCACGGGCTAGGTTTCAATATGCAGCATTTTTAGGATTTGTATTTATTTTGTAGTAACTGCTGATTGATTATATTGGTGTTAATTTGCTGCATGCGCGGTCATACTTCTCCAGTTTTTTGAACCCTATAAGGCCTAAATTATTTTTCTGATTACTGCATTGGGCGAGATGCTAGGAGCTACTTTCTAAACGGTAGGAGCAACCTTAAAAGATCATTGGTCTTTTTAAGGTTAAGTACTGCTTGATTATAAGCTCCCCGGACAAAAAATAGTCATTTGCTAATAAAATGGTGTAGGACCTCTACTAGCACAAATAAGGGTGGCAATTCTGGGTGTTATTGAGTCTACAAGTGTACAAATGTACACCTGATCGATTTTAAACCACTCATGCACAAACGGATGTCGTAATACGGCCGCATTACGTGGATGATCTTGAGGTCTAACCAGTCGCTCTAGGTGGTGCCACAAATTTTCTATTGGGTTCTTATCTGGGGACTTTACTTGCTAATCTAAATGCCTGAGGTATCCTGAATGACTGTTATGCCAATTAATGACAGTTCTAGTCCGACGCACTCGCCAGTTGTCATCCTGAAAGGTAGGCAATGCAACATGCCTTTCTTCATTCGGATATAGTCCAAATGGCAAAACTTGGTTATTTAGCAGTTCAGTGTTGCCATGCTGGTTCAGTTTGAAAGATACCTCAACTAAAGGACTCACTTCTGTGGAGTTGAAACAACCCTGGAACATGATAGATCCTCCTCCTCCTCCTCCTTGTATCGCCCCTTACACAGGCTTCGTTGAAGGCTTCATGAGGTCTACGATGAACACGACGGCGGGCGTCATTGCTGTAGAGACAGAATCTTGATTGATCTGACCACATGACACTTTTCCTTTTCCACAGTCTATTTTGCTTGTGGTTTAGCCCAATTTAAACGAGAGGTGGTTGTGGGCAGGAGTTAACATCGGCCGTTTACGAACCACTTTGCTCTATTTATCCACTGTATGGAGCTCTCTACAAGGATTTCTTTCAGAAACCGCAGGCATTGGCATTTCGCAGTAGTTCCATTCTTGATGCAAAGCGATTCCGGTCAACAGTTTGGGACAAGGGGCGGCGGTCGGTTTCGGTTAGAATTTTCATCCGACTACAAATTTGCGTTGCATTACCTAATAAACCGTATTGTTTCCATGGTGGGTAGACCATCAAAGTAGTGCGGCATGAAACACCAACAAATTTCGCTACTTTCTTCACCGGTTGTCCCTTAGCTCGACCAAATGCAGTATCCCTTATTTGCCATTCAGAGATGTCTTGCTTTCGTCTCATTTTTGTAGAGCAACTAAGAAGCAAGTCTATACCTTGCCAGCTCTAAATAAAGACTGATGCCTGTTCAGTACTTTCACATAAGCTATTCAGTACTTCCATATAAGCTAAAATTTGGTCACAGCTTTGAAAACTGATTGATGAAAGTAGTAAATAACTGGAGCTTGAAAAACAGTTCGTAACTAATTGGTTACCCGAGAAACTTATCAGTGATGACGTGATGCTAGCGTGGTTTCACCTCCGCAGATCGAAGTGCTGGCGGTAGACCGTGACAAGGACGTCCCTCAGACGGCCACAGTTACCCTCACCGTCGACGTCCTCGATGTCAATAACAAGCCTCCAACCTTCCTGCACGTACGTAGTTTGCTCTGCATCAATGTGTACGTAACTCTTTGTTTTTAGTAAGGAAGCTGAGAACGGCTTGCCGCGGTAAGAAAATGTAAATGCATTGAACAAGGGGCTACTTGAACGAAACATGTTCACATTTCTCTCTGCTGTAAATTCTACTAGATGCTAGTAAGGCAGGGTTGGATAACTAGAAAGGACGGAGATGACAAAATTATAAATTGAAGTTAGTACTTCATGATATAGTCTAAGATTGTATCATACCGTGAACCATGTCTTCTGTAACACTTATCCTATCATTTGTATTTCCGCTTACGATAGTTCAATTGGTACTGCGTTTTTTTTTAATTTTCGTACCGTTTGTGTAGTTACAATTGTAAATGGGTAGATTTTTACGAACGCCCTGGATTACGGAATGTATTTTGCACTAACTTTTTACTGAAGTTGCTTAGATAGCAATATTTTCCTGCAGTTCCTTAGAATTGACGGACGAGTAAATTCTGGAACGTTTTACTCTCATGAAAGGCAGGAGCTGTTTTTTTAACGAAAATAACTAGGCCTAGCTGTCAGTGTTGTTTGTGAGCATGTTACTGATTTGAAGATACTTTCATTTTTTTTTGGAGGAGCTGTGTCGTTTTCTACAACAATGATGGCAATATAGCACGTTTGCTGCGAGAGCTCTTTAACTTGGGTGGGGAGAGTTTTTTCGTAGCGCTACTGTGCCGCTACAGTATTAATTTATGAAAGGTATGAATTGTTTTAACCTTTTGCGAGAACAACGCAGTATTTAAAGATATTTTCTACAAGGACAAAAACTGCTACGTTTTCTCTCGACGAACTGCGCACTTAGGGTGAGAACAAATCTGCTGGCTGTAGTAGCCATTACATAGTACGTAGTTCGCTTGTAGACGTTCATGTTTGTACGCGCAGCCCTCGTACACGGCGCACGTGAGCGAGCGGCTGCCCCTTGGGTCGCCCGTGCTGGCGGTGGGTGCGAGGGACCCAGACGAGGACGCTGAGCTGGTGTACGCGCTGAGTGGCCCCACGGTGGCCAGGGACAGGACTGGGGTCACCCTGGCGCAGGACTCTGTCTACGACTTCAGGAGCTCCTTCAGGTGGGTATCCTGCTCCCGCTGCGCTGGACGGAGTCCCGTAGGGGAGCTTTAAGGAAAATTGCACCACGTTTTGATGGTTATGCAGAATTGTGATCGTGAATTAGGGTTCCTACAAATGAGGTTACGAAATTTGTATTGTGAAGGCATTGATTTATTCGAGCATGAAAGTTTTTTTAGGTAACTTATCCACTGTTCATGGCATCATTATGATTTAATGGGCATCCCAAGGTTAAGAAGCAAGGGTTTAAGGAGGTGAAGTGTGATCGTAGCATTGGTGTTTTCTTCTGATGGTATCTCATTGATGTACAATTTGTATACTTCGATAAAACTACCTTATTAATTCCAACACGTTTTACCATTGGGTTTTCAATACCTTACAACTACTGGCGTGGTAAGGGGTGTGACGAATGTGGGGCTTAAACTTCCTGTTTCAAGGGAAGTACTCCCTGGTTACGTGAAAATACCTCGCCTGAGCCGAGATTCGAACCCTGGTCCTCTCGGTTGCTAGGCCATCACGCTACCAGTACGCCATGGAGCCCTGCAGGGTAATGAGCTTCACTAAGCGAACTGCTGCTCTGCACTCCAGCAAAAAAAGCTGAATTGTACCTTACGTTAAGTAAGGTGTGCTTTCAGCTTACTGATTTGATAAAAATTTCAGGAACGCAACAATTTACACAGTTTATGATTGAACCTGTTACGTATGCGCTCCCAAATTTGTGTAAATATGTAGAGCGAAGATGTGATGCTGCCTACATCCGGCTATGCGACTATCCAGTCGTTCTAGCTAATCTCATCAGAGATGTTAGACGGTGGTGATTTTCTATGGCGATTCAAATACACTCAACTACATGCGGGCTTACCTGGCACTCGCTACAGTAGTCGATGCGATGCTTGTGTGTGTTGAGTGGTGTGTTGCTCAGGAAAAGTGCGCTGAGCGTAGTTTGTACGATTGTGCTGAACTCTGAAAGCCGCAACAGTTGAACGGTCAAGTGCTGAGAATTGTTTATGATATTGTGTTTATTCAGGTCATTCTTGCAGTACAAAGTTAACCGACGGAGGTTGTGTTTCTTTTTTTAAACTAACTCATTATTAGGCATGGCAACATCTCCTTTTTAGCTCATGGCCCGTTTAAATTTTATCGTTTCTGATGCTTGTATCTGTGATACAAGTATTTTATACGTCTCGTTACTCGGAGCTCTACTTGGTTGATACCTACGTATATTTTTAGTGTGTGACCATCAGTGTCTGTTTGGGTGCAGTGTGAACGCCACAACGGGAGCGGTGACGGTGGCGGGGCCTCTGGACCACAGCGAGGCGGCCGTGCTCATTCTAACGGTGACCGTCACGGACGTCAACGCTTCGGCTGTCATGCCCAACCAGACGGACTCAGGTAGGGGCACCGGGCGTTCAGGCACATGGCACTCAGGGAGAAGAAAGGAAGGAACGTTTACTCCAATGCATTTAATTCAACCGTTAATTACTCGACAACTGTTTTCAAAACAGTCTGTCCGAATACTTTTATCGAGTTTTATTCTGTAGAGCTTGGCGCTTTATCACTATCAGTGCTCAGTAATAGTATTCAGGATACTGTCAGTGCTCAGTAATGGTATTCAGAATACTGTCAGTGCTCAGTAATAGTATTCAGGATACTGTTAGTCACTGTAATAGTATCCAGGATACATACATGCAGAGTGTGAGGTGATTTTTCTCACTTGGTTCAAATCTCCGAGTTTTACGCGTACATATGTGCATAGTAGTTCTATTTCGTCGGTTTCGTTTTAGCATTCCCTGACATTACTTGTGCTAGTTTATAATTCGATCCATTGCCCTCGTTTCTTAATTCTTGATGCTGATTGCCAAACTTAGCTCTAACTGATGAAAAACTACACAACGTTACGAAAGTGTGGCGAATTTAAAGACTGCACTGTTTTGAGCGTGACAGCAACTTACTAGCTCTTACCGCGCTTGAAAATATTCCTTCGTGTGCAGCGGAAGTGACGATCTACATCCAGGCGTTCAGCGACAAGAATCCAATATTCAACGCCCCTTGGACGCCCTCTCACCCGCGTCTGACGGTCGAGCTAAAAGAGGAGGAGCCCCTCCACAAGCCCGTGTTCGCCGTCACCGCCAAAGACCCCGTCTCAGGTGCGGACATGAGCATGGCATTGACTGCTTGTTTCTGGGACTGTGATTCTCAACCTTCTCGAGGTACAGAACCCCCTACGAAACCCATCCACGCACTCGTTGAACCCATCGAATTTGACGAAAAATATGGATTTTAATCTATCGAAAAATGAAATCCTCCGCGTTGAAAAAAATTTCACAAAAAGACTACTGAAAATCCCCTCCAAGAGTAAGGTTATTCGTTGAAACGGTCATTTATTTAACTTCGTGAACTACGTAATTTTTTGTGGTAGCTTATGAATACCTGGTTGGCTGCCACGGTATTGTACGTGCGTTGACGTACGACTTTTAATCATGTTAATTGTTTAGACACGTCAGTTCAAACAGTCATTGTTCCACGTCGCAAACAATCCTAGACTCGCATCTTTCATCTTTCAAGTTCTTCCTTTCTCTCTTGCGCGTCGTTGCTGCACGTCTAACTTAATTTTCTTGCGCGTCATTGTTGCACGTCTAACTTAATTTTCTTGCGGGTCATTGCTGCATGTCTAACTTAATTTATGACGTGTGCAGGGCAGCCCGTGAGACGGTACGAGAAAGTGCCCGACTCGGACCCTGAGGACGTGTTCTCGGTGGCGCCCATCACGGGGCAGGTGTCCCTCAACCGCAGGGTGGACTACGAGGCCTCGGAGACGAAGGTGCGTGCTGCGCTCACAGACCCAGTTTATTGTTGGCTTCACAGCAATGGAAGCAAGGAAACTCCGTTCCGACAAAGTTGGCACGCACTGCAGTATATTCGTTTTTCAGTATCTGAGGGCACTGCGAAAGTTGTTTTTAAATGCCTGGGGGCAGTTCAATATTTTGGTTTTTAAATGCCTGAGAACAGCCCGGTATATTGATTTTTAAATGCCTGAAAGTAGGTCAATACGTTGGATTTTAAGATGCTTAAGCGCTGTGCAATGTGTTAGTTTTAAAATATCTGAGAATGATACAATATATGGGTTTTAATGAGTAAGAGCAGTGCAGTATATTGGGTTTTAAATACCATGAAGCAGTGCAATATGTTGGTTTTTAAATGCCTTATTGTTCCTGGCAGCGTACCTGAATGGAGTTTGAGGAATATGGGATTTATTCTTCCTTTGTCAAAGGAAGCACTCCTTGACTGTATGATAATCCTTTTTAACATTGGGAATAGAATCCAGGAACCTCCTCCTTTTTAAGTAAGCACCCTACACCCTGCACCACAGGGCCCCCCAATGCTCGAGATGGACGCAGTGTGCTGAGCGGTCGCTCTCTGGACCCATCCAGCTTCCTTCCATGTCTTGTGCAGAAAACGAGGGTACAGGGGGCAAGCATTTACTGGTGCTGTGCAACTTTTTAGTCATTGTAATTGATCTGAAAAACTTGAACGTTTCTAAGTGTAATTGAAATTTCTACTGTCCGTCAACGAACTATATCGTGATATCGAACTACTCCCATGAATACTTCATTCCCGTTCATCATGTATTTTATAATGAATTCTTAATTCCTGTGTCTGCTCGACTTGTAATCATGTATGGCTGTGTTCGTGTTGACATTGTAATTAGTTTATTTCTCCCGTGCTCTATTGTCAAGTTTACAGGGCATATTTACCTGATTTATTTGAATGTTATTCAACTCAATTGACTTTCACTTCATCTTCTGAACGATACTTGAAACCCAACTCCTGTCGATCAAGCGAATTCAAGTTGAACTTTCGAAACTATTGTTCCCTGAAGTAACAGTGCAGTCACTTGATCAGTTTCTAATCATATCTTGATTATATAATTATCACTCGCGCCAGAAACATGTCCTAACTACTCGAGTAGCCACCAATTCATCCATCCCTTGTGTTAACTTTAACTGTTAATTATCAAATTCCAGAGCGCTTCTTTGCGTGTGATCGCAATGGCTGGTGACCGCTCTAGCGAGACGCTCGTCACTGTCAACGTGCTCGACATTAACGACAACAGCCCGCAGTTCACTGAGGAGGTCAGTCACTTGTCCTAGTCGAAGTGCGACCGTTCAGTGTCTGCTGTCGACGTAGGCGTGCTAGCAGGTAGTACGGCTTTCGAGGTGGATGGAGTGAGCCACATGGGCGTTTTGTAGTTATGCTGTCGATCTGTGAGGCATGCATTTCGTATATGATAATAATTTGAACCAATGCTGGAAGGTCCGGTGAGAAAATGGTCCAATATATCATTGCACGAATCTAGGGCCTTGAAGCAGCAAAAGAACTGAAGTAATCATTGAGTAGAAGTTAACAGTCGTCACTGTGGGTTATTTTCATTTTTGAAACGAGCTTATGACAACGCTTTCCTCGTCCTTATTATTATTAGTTCGCAAATCTACTTACGATCAAGTTCAACTTTCTAACTGATGTTGTGGTTTTCTTTTAAGTGCGTTAGTATAAAAATTTGGTTTTCCGCGGGGAAGTGTAACGATCGGTGATCTTACAGAAATTCCAATACTGCTAATATCGTGTGAATGAAGTAAGTATTGTAATCTTAATTTTAATGAATATATTATTGTAGTTGCTGAGAAGTATGAAGTCGATGTGGAGCTTCAGAAAAGTTATTGCTTCATGTAGGGAACAACCCAGTTGAATACGAGATTTCCCATTTGATTTATGTTCAGATACATCTGTGTCAGCTCTTTTTGAATAAGAAATGATCAAAATTTTGAAGTACATTATGGTCAAGGAATCAAGTTTGACCTTCGCAAGGAATATTTCTTTTCCCCTTTCGTCCGGCCCAGTGGTGTTGACACCGATAATCTAGCATGATTTTTCTTCTCACGCTTTATAGCGGTGAAAAATTGTTACATATGTCGATTCATAGTTGATAGTTGAAAATTTCTAATTAACATAAGTGCCAAGGGAAAATTTTTTAAATATTACCATGAATTGTTGAAATCTTTTCTAAAGAGTATGCTTTTTAAAATTTTCCTCGATAAACTAATACAACCCTCTGATGCCGTATTGAGAACACCGCTTCCGCTTACTCCTTTCATGCAAAGGTGATATTCTAGCGTAACTCAAGATAATAGTATAATTCACTGCAACATGTCAGGAGTACCTGGCCCGAGTGAGTGAGGACAGCAGGTGGCCGAGCGCCGTAGCCACAGTGCACGCCGATGACCCTGACACAGGAGCCTTCGGGACCGTCCGCTACAGCATCGGGGGCGAGGCTGCCATGCTCTTTGTCATCAACGACACCACTGGCGAGGTGAGGGTGGCTGCCCTAGATGCTTTTTGTCATCAATGACAGACACCACTGGCGAGATGAGAGCGAATGTCTCGAGAGGCACTTGAAGTGCAACACGACGTAGACTTCCTGAGTTGCTACAGCAGTGAAACCATCCACTTGAACTGCGGTGAATATCTGTGATATGTGGGTGATCCTACAAGAAGAAAAGAATTTGTGCGTTTCTGTTGTTCTCAGAGCAAGTTTTACGGAAAGCTAAAGCTTATTACTTTGTGATCCAGTAAAATGTTCTTTTCCCATAACACACTCAGAATTTGGTGTGACATAGAAGTATTGACGTGGCAGATGCACAGTGAGCTCAGTGCAGTACCAGATACCATACACTCTTCTCTTCATGGGCGGTCTTATCGCCGACGCAGACGATGGTGTAAAGTGATGATTTGTGATAGAGTGTTGACTCCAGATTTATTATATGTAAGCTAGAAGTTAAGAATTCTGTACGGATTTACAGTAAACTGAAAATTGTGTATGAGAAGTGATGATTTTTGTGTCATTTAATGTATTTTAATACCCACGAAATTCGAGTTTTTCATGGTTAAATGCTTTTCAAAAATAATAAACTACGTGGAGCTTAACTTGGTTTAACTTTCACCATTATTTAACTTACTTAATTTAACATACTAGGTGAGGTAATTACGTGGAATCATAAACCAATATAAATAGATGTACATTTTTGATAAAAACGAAAACGAAGAACTACGTTCTCGGTTAAATTTTGTTCTCGCTTGTTTCAGCTGATCACATCCAGGTAACATGAAACCAGTGGCTGAAGTTTCGCATTTCACAAAACGATCGCCTGAAGCCTATAACACGAATGAAAATTATTAATGTAAGAATACAGATGAGAAATAGGACAAAGAAAGATGAAAGATAAAAAGTAACCCTCCTTTTGAAGGCATTTCTGGTTTTAGCATCATGCACCATGAAAAAGAGACCGTTCAAAAACTGTGGCAAAAAACAACTTTCCAAATTTTGTGATACGCTTCCCGACGGCAACTCAAGCTCATGCGCAACACCCCGTGATCGTGTTTGGCTCCCTCGTGGCATGGGCAGTGCCTCACTGTCTTACTCGTGTATTTGAGATGTTCAGTGATGTTTGAAAAATGACTGCGTTATGACTCCTTAAAAAAAGCTTGTGAAATTGTGGTCTTAAGAACCATTTAATTGAATAGTCGTTTTAGTTTTATATTTGAAATTTTAATTTGATCGATCTGACAGCTACTGTCATGTCATCACCCAATCTCGCAAGCGTATTCCGTAACTTTCGGTGAAAATAAAGGCGGGTTACTACTTATACGGGCTAATTATTACAAGTAAAGTGCAATGTTTTATCAAATTTCCACCTGACTGTAATAGCTTTTTATTAGCAGTGATACGTGTGACGCATTTCCTCTTTCGTAGAAGAGGTCACTTGTCGTCACACTTGCTGGATGATAAAGCACCAGTCATTTGTTGCTCTGTATTCGTCCAAAAATGAAAAAGATAGCCAAAACGAGGGTCGCACAAAGGCTTTGTTTCTTGTTTCTTTTGCACGTTCTTTCTCGTCTTAAATGTCACCAAACACTGGAATATAACAGAGGCTATTTGTTTGCTCAAATTACGCTATGTGTTTGTGTGTCGCGAAGCCACTGTTACAAAATATGTTATCCGTTCAGTGACTGTTGGTGCCACAAGATCCCATTTCAAAAGGTACTTTCACTCTTAGCAAATACTTTTATTACCGTAACTCCCTAAATTTTACGGCATGACACCAGTCACTGTGAGTAATTCTAATATTTAGTCTTTTTCATAGTTTTATTAGTTACAGAAGAGCCAGGAAAGCCGCTCGTAACCTTATCATCCTTATCGACTTGAATTATTACTGTGCGATAGCCTCGTATTCACAGAGGAACAAATTAATATTCGTTGCCTGTGCGTCAGATCACAGTGGCCCGGGGCGCTGAGCTGGACCGAGAGCAGCAGGCAGTGCTGACGCTGGAGGTGACCGCCACCGATACCCCAGGGGGCGGCCTCACCAGCCGGTGGGCTGCTGTCAAGGTGATGGTCCTCCTCATGCGACACGCAGGCCCTGCATGGCGTAGGGAGCAGTGGCAGCTGTCGTGTTTCTTGCCATTCTTTTCAGGAAATTTTAACCCTTAACTGCCCGGGATATCATGTAAGATAAAAAATAATATAGTCCTTTTGTCAGAATTTGTAGGAATTGTTTTTTTTAATTTAAAAGAAATCGGTGCAGTGAAGCGTTTAGCAAGCATCTTGTCCGAGAGCTGTCTGGAGCTATCTCGGCATAATTGTGTCTTTTTCTTTTATTCAGTGCAATGCCTTAATGCAGGTAAAATTTTGGTTGTTTATTGATATTATACAAGCATACTGTAGAAAATTCGAAACTCACAACTGTGTGGTACACTAAAATTATATGACTTCCGATTTTGATTTTGCTACCTGACATCACTTCTGCGTGTATCTGCAGCTCAACGTACGAGTACTTACACGCATGGATTATACTCCTAGACATTTTACGTATGATGTCGTTTTTTTCATTGTGAGGTCTTCACAATGAAGACCTTACGCATAATTCTGCTTTCTCCTCTCCTCTCTCCTTACGCATAATTCTGCTCTCTCCTCTCCTCTCTCCTCACGCATAATTGTGACCGCCAGGTCTCCATCGAGCTGACTGACGTGAACGACGAGGCGCCCGAGTGGAGCGAGCAGGGCTACACGGCTGTGGTGGCTGAGAACGCTGTCCTGGGCACGCCCGTCACCCACGTCGTGGCCCGGGACCCTGACGCCGCCCTCAACGGCCTCGTCCGCTACTTCCTACCTGAGAATCAAGTGCCGCTGGACGGTCAGTCGCCATGTTGTCATCTTCAGGGCTATTGGTGTCAGAATATTTGCTTGCAGAGTGGTATTCATTTTAGTATTATTGTTGGCAGTTAGTTGAGAGCTTATTTCATGATTTCACTTAGATTCAATATGAATTTGCTTCAATTTTGAGGTTCATTTTTGCCCGATAACTAAGTGCTATGAAATATTCGGTCTGTATGATACTCTATTTTATATGTACATATATGCGCTTGCAGTATTGAGCACTCTGTGATCTATGTCATCCTTAAAACGTTCTACCATTGTGCGTACTAGTTCATTTCTCAAAATATTTAATGCTGGCAGCGTTTCATTCACCTCATAACTTATTTCCCCTAGCATTCTTTTCCTCATTTTTTACAAACAGATTTTTTTTACGAAAGAGCCTGTTTTCACTAAATCCATTTACACTGTACAAGTAGTCATATAAGCTGGCTTTATTAAATCTCAAGGAACACCAAAATGAGCAGGGCTATTTTCACTGGACCCTGAGAGCGGGATCCTGACGGTGTCGGCTCCCCTGCGTGGCAAGGGGCGGGGGGAGCCTTACGAGCTCACCGTGCAGGCCATGGACCAGGGCTCTCCTCAGCAGTTTTCTGAGGCCACCATCAAACTTTTCATCGGCGACGTGTCGTCCAACGATGGAGTGCCCAAGTTCATCCACCCCTCACCTAACGAAGTTGCTTCTGTCCTCGAGGTGCGTCGTGTAAATGCCAGCTCAATTTTGCTCTCCTGCCTGTTGGGGATGAGGATGGAAAATTTAGGTCTTCCTAATGTAAGTGATTGAATTGTTATGAGATTTTTATGTGTTTGTTTCTAATTTTTGATGGCGGCTGGATAGCCTGGTGAGTAAACTGCTCGACTGCGGTCTGAGTGGTGGCAAGTTAGAGTTCACCTAGTGCCAGGTTTCCCACTTCACCCAAGTGTAAACTGGCACTAGCTGGTCCTGGGGTAAAGCCTGCGACAGACTAGCATCCTGTCCAGGGAGGGATGTATCACCTGTCCCGCTTAATGCCATGGAAACTGGGTATCAGTATCAGCACTAGTGGTGTTCATGGCCACGCTGAAGGAAACTTTACCTCACCTCACTCACTTGTTTCTGATTGATTATTACTAGTACGTACGCGGAGATTTTTAAAATTCTGTTAAATAATGTAACGCGATGGGTGCTTTGGAAGCAATATGCCTTTATGTTTTTAGAAATTTTAGATGTTTGGAATTAAAAATTTGTTTCTTGTTGTGGTGTACATATCATTTCCCGCAGGACTTGAAAAGCTTTGGTTATATTACTCATCCTCTAGTGGTAATAAAAAATGATAAAATTGAGAAAAAAATTCAGTGTCAGTATGTGACATTGCAACTTTATTCATTGGATCACAGACACGGGAAATAATACAAGAAATTAACTAATTCAAGAAGGGCTTACCTCATTAAGGTTCTTCTCATA
>VOMN01092389.1:0-28561 GCA_014899125.1 Orchestia grillus
TTCCACAAAAATTGTCCAATCTACACATGCAAACCTGATTAGTGAAGTAAAAGGCTTTTGTGTGATTCTGATTCGACGAAATTTTTTCTGAGTTAATGTAGCTGGTAAACAAGCTCTTGCATTTTGATGCCCTACATGTTATTTACAATGACAAAATGAAGTTGAATTCTCAACGAATATCATCAATGTCCTCTTTCATGTAGGGGTGCTCATATCATCAGATTTAAACGTGCATTTATTCATCAGAATATATTATCTAAGCAATGCAACTACCATCACAATATTTATTATCAAAGCCAATATTTGTGATTTCTTATGAGATGTAAGTCCATTCTTTTAGATACGCTCCTATGGACAGTAATAAAAATTGCTATTACCTAATTATAACTTAACGCACACAGAAGATTGCATCTCTTGAACTATTAACAAAAAACTTTGCACCTGCGTTCGAAATTTTTAACACGGAGATAGTGTGGGGATTTTAATTAGATATTTTAATCTCTAGATACTTGATTTTTGAAACCGAGATGAATATCTTTTGCTTCGAGTTACTTAATGTTTACATGTTATTGAATCGATATTGAAATCTTAAGACTAATCACCGCAGACTTTCAACATGCGTTGTCTGACACGTAGTTGTTCATTACACAGCCAAATATTGGTACTAATAACCGTAGATTTACTCATAACGCACCACCCAAACTTCCTTTGAAATGCTCTAATTTATACTGCTTTTGCACGGAAGGTCAGGCTGTGAAAGCCATACTCGGTTTCTTAATTTTACGACTGTGAAGAACAAATAACTGATTTTTAGTTCGTCATTTTCTGTTTTTGATATTTTGATCGATAAATTTAAAGTTTACCATTACCTGGCCACTAAAGATTCGTCGTGTACCTTACCTTACCTTAGATACCTTAGAGATGTTTAGGCCTTTACGCCCGAGCCACACTGGGGTGCCGCCGCTTTGTGTGCATGGTGTGCCCTCGCATATACGCGAGCTGTTGAAGGAGGCCGTTTCCCTCAGCCATTTGATGATAGTGAGGCAAGAGAGGCTTATTTCACGAACTGCGAACTATTTGTGAACAAATCAACGTAACACTTCAACTCACCACTCTTTCGGTGTATCCCTTCCGAGAAAATTGATCTAGCTCTATATGGCTTCATACAAAACTAAGGTCTAAGAAGCAAAAGCACTGTGTTAGAGAAAATTAGATAGCACTGTTATCTTTCCAATCAACTATGTTCGATAGCAGACAAATTATTACGCTTTCACAAAGTTTTTTTGATATCTCTAGCTGAAATTGTAATATGTGTCGTAATATTAGTAAAAAATTCTTACCTATCCTCCTGAAAATATTTTCATACTTTAAATACCTGTTTTAAATATTCTAGAGTAACTAAATGCTTTGACTGAGGCAATCATTGAGGCGATTGGACTAAAGCGACCTGAGTATGGTGACCATTGAAGATCGTTTTGGCCTCGACTCCTGAGGAAACTATGTTTCGTGTTTTAAAATGACCAATACTTCGGGATTCACGTGTCTCGGCTGTAGCGAGGGATAGCTTACTCTTCACGCAAATTATTTCCCATTCAAATCGGGCTCGAACAGAACTCGAGCACTCTCTTCGAAACTTAAAAAATGTCGACCTTTACGAGCTACATCACACAAAGATCTTCCCTACATAGGAATCATCTCAGCTGTTCATCAGGTGAGCTGATGCACTTAGAGCAGGTGTTAGTGAACTAGGAAACTCTGTGAATGTGTGTGAATGTATGTGTGAATGTGTGTATGGGAATGTGAATGTGTGTGAATGTGTGCGTGTGTGAATATGTGTGTATATATGTGTGTGTGTGAATGTGTGTGTGTGTGTGTGTGTGTGCGTGAATGTGTGCGTGAATGTGGGCGTGAATGTGTGTGAAAGTATCCTGGTCCCAATGCCAGCCCACATTGGGACCCGGGTGCCCAAGTGTTTTGTCGCTGGGACATTTTTTTCGACTCTCGATGTTTCCGCGGCCTTCTCGTGAAGAGAAATTACACCACAAATGACTTTGCCAATTCTGTGGCAGCCCGTCGCCTCCCTTGTCGCTTTGGCGTTGAAAAGAATTGTCCTTTGTACCTCCTAAAGAACTTCAGGACAGGTCAATGGCAGTGCACGAAGTGGATATTTTGTGCTTTTATCGTTCAATTATCTTGAGAAATCGAAAGGTGAAGCCCTCTGAGAAAATGTGGGATGAACTTGCGTTGTTTGCTGGTGACCCTGTTCATATTGTTGATAGGAATTCAGTTGCAAGTTTTAGATCACATACACAGATTTCAGAGACGAACATGAACTGTAAGTAATTAATATATACGAAAAACAGTGACGTTCCGATAGAAAAATCCTAAAAATTACAGTAACTACGCAGTGATTATTCGAATAAAAATACTTTGCCCTTTTATCAACCAAAAGGAACGTTTGACCTAACGTTTTCCAAAGTTTTAAAGATTTCATTTCATTCGCTCTTGCGAAAGAGAACTCTATTGTTCAGCAGGTTTTCCTCAGTCTGAATGCATCCCGCGGTCCGCTCCTGTTTCGGAGCACACATTAAATTGATTTCGCAGTGCAGTAAAAAAATTGCGCTGCGTATTTTTCGTCGATGAATGTGTGAGATGTGTTATGGGGTGTACTCTAAAAGGGGTATGTATTTTATCCATATTGAGAGAGTTTTTCGCTTAGAATTTCTTCAGAATGACCAGAGTTTGAGGACCCACATTTGTCCATCGTGCTTCCATTTTCTTCGGACGCATCCTCTACGGGGAAATTTGTCTAGCTCTCTACGCCTTAATTCTAATACTCCCAGACAAAACAAGGGTTCTCACATTGGAGGAAAGATCCCAGATGGAACAAGGGTTCGTCATTGGATGAAAGATCCCAGATGGGACAAGGGTTCGCACATTGGAAGAAAGATCCCAGATGGAACAAGGGTTCGCACATTGGAAGAAAGATCCCAGATGGAACATGGGTTCGCACATTGGAAGAAAGATCCCAGATGGAACAAGGGTTCGTCATTGGATGAAAGATCCCAGATGGAACAAGGGTTCGCACATTGGAGGAAAGATCCCAGGTAGAACAAGGGTTCGTCATTGGACGAAAGACTAAATTATATGCAAGTGTCAGCACTCATTCCAAGATGTGTGAATTTTTGAGACTACTCGTATGGGGCTTTGTAACATCTAGCTGACTTTGTTGAGTAAGATAGGTTAGATAGGAAGGAGAGGTTGCCATTTTTTGTGCCAAAATAGTTTTTGTTTTAGAGAGGAAAATATCGGAACAACATTTCCTAATTTACTGAGCGAAACACAAACCAACGTTGATGCATTCGAAAAATTAGGTCACTGCGAAGTCCGTTGAGTAACTTTCATTTTTCTTTCGTTTTCTACTCAGGAATAAGGGCGCAACCTTTTGAACAGATTTCAATATCTTAGGTAATAAGAGAACCAATTTTAAATTCCGTTAAGCCTTGGTATGTCGTCTCTTGAATCTATGTGTTATGCTGTGAACATAATAAAAAACCTGTGAACAGGTGCTCTACATTTCCACACACTCCTGTTTTGACCTTCACGAATTCTCTATTTCAATTTATATACTAAAATTGTACGGTACTCCACTGGACAATACCGCGAGACACGATTCAATTTAAGGAATAAGTTCGAGCACTGCGAACAAAGTTCCCACCAATCGGCTTCTCAATTCTATGGAACATTTGATAGGAACGGCAGCGAAGTAATCTTCTTAGCCTCTTGATCAGCTTGCGTGGACCAGGGGAAAAGATCTTGCTAATGCTGACCTTCTGCATATCTTCTTCTCTAAGTCCTCTTGCTCACATTGGACTCCTTACAGGGTACTACATCACCGTTCTATTCCATTACCCTTACGCTCCATTACTCATTCGCTGCACAACTCTATCGTTTCATTATTCCTACGTTGCATTATTCCTTCATTCTTAACCCTACATTGCATTATTCCTCCATTCCCTTATCCCCACGTTGCATTATTCCTCCATTCCACCACTCTTTTGCTCCAATACTTATTCATTCCATCACTTTTCCGTTCCGTTACTTTTTCATTCCATTACTCCTCTATTCCACCGTTTTGTCACTCTTTTATTCCTCCATTCCACAACCAACCCCAACGTTGCATTACTCCTTCATTTCATTGTTTTTTCACTCCTTTATTCCTCCATTGAATTGCTTCACCGTCCTATTGCTTTTTCTTTTCTTGATTCCTTGGTCACATTACCCTAACATTTCATCACAGTTTCATTCCCCTCCTCCTTTGTTCCACCGCCTTTCCACTCCTCCTCCCAACCAACCATGTCTCTGACGTCCTTTTATCTTCACCTCAGAAGCAGAGGCGGAGATCCTTGGGTCTCCAGAGAAGCACGTGAAGGCGGGCAGCATCCTGCGGCTGGTGTGCATCCTGCACTACACCACCGAGTCTCCAGCGTACGTCTTTTGGTACAGAGACCAACAAATGATCAACTACAACGAGGAGCAGAGCGTGGTGGTCGAGAGCGACGAGCACACCAGTGTGCTCCTGGTGACGCGAGCGGACAGACAACACTCCGGCAACTACACGTGTCTGCCGTCCAATGCCAAGCCCGCCTCCATCTTGGTGCACATCCTCAACGGAGAGCTCGGTGAGGGGACGTGCATTGACGTGTAGAATGTATTCCGTGCAAGCATTGGTGACCTAGTAGCATTTACAGACGTAGAATCGTGTGTTAGTATTCCCAAATCAGTATAATACTTCTTGGATAAACTTAATTGTATATATATGAGTAATACTCTATGTGCATTGAACCTGTGTCTATTGAAGCATACTTGTACGCCTCTGAAGAACACTAAAGTTTTTAATGATAGTAACACATTTTTTTCCCGTAATGCTGGTACTTGATGAGCAATGTCGCAGCGCACACCCCTCTATCGTAGGGAAACTCGTGGCATGCGTAAATAAATGTAATCATCCAGAGTGTACCGAATTCAGTACGTGGGATGAGATTCCTGAGTAGCATTGAGGTGTCCTTAAATATATACCGCGTACCTGCATTAAGGATGCCAGATGTTCCCGACTAAAATTTGAACAGCTGTAAGCACAGGTTACTTACGTGAATTTTGAAATTATATATTTCTTATTGCTACTAGGTGTTCAATAATGGTTATTTTAGAGCATCCTCGGTGCAGTTACATGCGTTAGAAAGTGCTGGAATTATCTACGCATATTTCAATATTCTCAGCTACACATAATTTGCGCTCATATCAAGAACTTCATTGTTCTTTTTTTATAGATGCTCACGCGAGGTTTTCTGCTTCGAAATATCGATGTAGCTATGCCGACTTCTCGAAACTTTAGAAGAGTCATGAAGACTCAATGAAAGAATCAACTCACGAAGTATAGTCCTTCGATCTGCATCCCTCTGAACTCCATGCGCTTCGGTTTATCTAAAAAATATGACATGCCATTGTGTCTTACACCTCAAAGTGAACGAGAACCACGTCTCGCAGTCATTTAGACCCATTCAGGGATGCATGAGACGTGACATCTGATCAATAAAGGATGAATAATATTCATAGCAACGTGAATGTACAAAATTGAACAGGCTTTGCACAACAGTTTTAGAATGTTACCTGAGACTTTCCTTCCCGATCAGCACCTATTCAGAAGAAAACAAAACGAAAACAGAAAGAAAAAAGTAAAGAAAGAAGAAATAAAGCACGTATCAGCTACCACCTTACTGTACAGAAGGCACATCTCTCCATAACTCTCTCTCTCTCTCTATCTCTCTCTCTCACTATGCATTATGTATGAAATCAATGGTGTTCTATGCGCCATTCTATTTTGTAAACATTGATCTGTTCCATCATGCTCTCAAGAGGGTTTGTACACCGCAAACAAGAAAGTTTTCGCTCAGGGATTCCAGTCAAGGAAGCTAGAAGATCCTGGGTGGTCGGTCCTCTTATCCAGTCTGGATTTCTAATTGCATGCATATAATGAGCGGAGTTTCAATCTATTAAAAGATCATGCATGAACTTACGACAAAATTCAAACATTTCTTGACTCTGGGGCGTAGTTGAGGGCTCATTTTATTATTGTTGTTTTTTTGGCAAATGATGGAGGAATTAAACGTAATGCTTGCAGAATTTACAGCTTTAGAGTTTATGTTTCTGGGGAACTCGTAGAATTCTGTACAGGGTCTGCCTAGCAGTGCCAGTTAAATAATTATTTAATAATGCCAATTTTTTCAGATAAATTCGTTGAAGGAAAACTATTCGATACATAACTATTCTGTAACTAATCGTAGGTAACGTTAGGTAACCAACGTCTTATCCACAGCACTCCAGTTCTTGTCAACGTACGCTTTTGCCAGCACGAATATCATGGCTGTGGCAGAGAATTTATCTAACATACCGCTGTCAGCGATGAATAAATATTGGGTGCCACCCTATTTTTATTGAGAGCTTCACTGGGGGCTGGAAAAGTCGTGCTTGTGGTACAGTATTTCGCGTGCGAAAAACTGTTGCTCCAAAAAAGGCTTCTGGTGCAGCCTCTTATTTTTATCGTATCGATTGTTGCTCTTGAGTGAAATGTTCCAGTTTCAATGAACTGCTTTCCGCAATGGTTGCTGCTTCTTGACGTAAAATCAAGTTTAGTGTGATATATTTAGTGGAAATTGTTGGTA
Source organism: Orchestia grillus (assembly GCA_014899125.1). Classification (NCBI taxonomy): domain Eukaryota; kingdom Metazoa; phylum Arthropoda; class Malacostraca; order Amphipoda; family Talitridae; genus Orchestia; species Orchestia grillus. The sequence goes on from VOMN01092389.1 coordinate 6,723, forward strand.
CCTGAAGAAGTGATGAGTTGTTGTACACTTGTATCCAATAAATCATTCGTGTCGCATGAAATATTCATGTTCTGAATAATTTATTCGTTTGGCACTGCACCCATTATGAATAGACCCGTAGTATTACAGCAAAAAAACATAATTAAGTACGTCCGTAGTATTGAAGCACCAAAGAGCCATAATTAAATACGTCCGTAGTATTGAAGCACCAAAGTACCATAATTAAATACGTCCGTAGTATTGAAGCACCAAAGAACCATAATTAAGTACTTCCATAGTATTGAAGCATTAAAGAACCATAATTAAGTACTTCCATAGTATTGAAGCACCAAAGAACAATAATTAAGTACGTCCGTAATATGAATGCAGTAAAGAACAATCAGTAAATACGTCAGTAACGTTGATCCACGGCAGAACCCTAATTAAATACGTCGGTAATATTGCTGGATTGTACTAATTTGTCCTAACTAAACAGGCCCTAAACACTGAAGCAACAAAGGACCCTAATTAACTACGTCTGTAATATTAATGCTATGTACTAAGGAGTCGTCATTAATTACGTCTATAATATCATGCTATGTACTAAAGAGTCGTGATTAACTACATCTGTAATATTCATGCACTAAAGAGTCTTGATTAAACACACCCCTAAAATTGAGGCACTAAAGCAGTGTTCTCACATCCCACAGGAGAGTATCCAGCAGCAATGCAACATGGAGAGTCGACGGCGATCTGCAGGCCCCTGCACCGCCTGTTGCTGCCGGCCTGCCTCGTCGTGCTGGTGCTGTGGTCGCCCACTTTTTTTTGGCTTAGCGCGCCTCCGTTCCGGCCCCCAGACAGCTCCGACCGCTCCAAGAAAAATGTCACCGAAAATTCCGATCGAAAGAATGAAGAACGCGCGGGGAAAACGGGGTGTACGAACGGTAGAAGATTGAGTTCGGGCCCACCAGGAAGTTCTGATTCTGAAATATACGCCACAAATAAGTTTGGGTACGCTTCTGAAGCAGACCAATGTGAGGTACTAGCTAATGAAGTTAAAGATCGTCAACTTTCCACAGGTAGAGAATGCAGTGAAGCGGGTCGCCTGCCCTGTGGAGATTCAAACGAGAAAAGTGGCAAACATCAAAATCTTCAAGGTTTGGGAAACGGAGGTAGTTATCATATAGTTCTTATCAAAATGTCACGCTATGCCAAGAGTCCTTTTTCAGTCCATAATGTGTGTACCAACAGCCATAACTTAGGGAAATTCTACGCGTATGGACATCCCTGTGACCTTATCTCAAACGAGCCTCCTGAGAATCCGTCGATAAAAAATTGTTCGTGCTTTGATTACCACGTGCATAGCATCCCGTACGTGTCCCTAATTTGGAGTATACAGCGTCAGTGTAAGGTAAACCTTCGAGTGGATATTGCTCAGAAATTTTGCAAAAGTTTCACCACTGGAAGCTACCCCCTAAACTTGCAGAGATTGAGAAAATCGAGGAAAATGAGTCGGAGCGGACGCGAGGGGAAGCTTGGCTCTGATAAATACTGCACTGGGTCTGCAAAACAATTGATGAGATGAACTGAAATAATAAAGTTAAATGCTTGCACATGTAAAGCCTTCCGTGTCCTAGACGAGCTGTACATACTAGTTAAATAAATGTGCCCTGGCAGTTTCCAGTGAACGCCTGATTGAAATCTTTCAATAAAACCGCCACAAATTTAAAAGCAGTCTGTCAAACTCATGTCAAACACTAAGATCTCATTGCATTGGTAGAACAGATGCAAGATGTAAAGTGTAAATTGATTTCGGTGTAAAGCATTGAGTTTAGCGGAGGTGTTTACATCAAATTTGTGCGTGTGTGCGTTTTTATATGTATGTGCGAGTGCGTGTGAGAGAATGTCTGTATCTATGTGCGTGTAAGTGTAGGCGGGTGTGGTGTGTGTACAAAGGTGTCGATGTTTCGACAGGACTCCAAAATTTAAAATGTAACGTGGAGTTTGTCTTTGTTTCTGTGAATTGTAACTTATTTAAATCGTGTAATTAAGGCGAAAGTCTCCAGGCTGCATTAGGTCCTGAATGGACCTCGCGTCAGTTGTGGCCCGTCTGCGTTCTGACAGACCTTTCCGGCCCGTTTAGACCCGTCTGGCCCGTCTAGACCCGTCTGCGTTCTGACAGACGGCGAAGTTCTGTCAATTTTAAGACACCTTTTCCACAATGTACTCCACCATCCCCGTGTGTGCCGGCGATGCCTGAAGCGCCGCCCAGAAATATTTATTTCGAATGAAAGATTATTCTGTCTGTTATGATACACGTGACGCGGAAGTCGAGAAAAATTTGTGAAGGAAGCCTAGCTGTCCAAAAAACATGCTGTGCACAAATTTTAAAGCAAAAGTAGTAGATAAAAATCAGAGTTCAAAGGTTATGGAGCAAAAATAGCCGTGCACAATAAGCTGTGCAAAAATTATAAAGCTAAAACAGGTGCAAAAATTATAAACAAAAATTGACGACATTCTGGCCGAACTTGATGTCGGCCTCACACGATAGCTAGGCAGCTCAATGTTAATTTCGTAACAGTCCCGGGCTTGGTCAAATTTCACAGGCGTGACGAGCTCCCACAACCTCAGTTCGGCAAATAAACATGATGTTCAATTTTGCTCCTTAATTTTGCTCCAAAAAACTAGGCTCATAATTCAATTTTGTACTTTAATTTTGCTTCAAAAAACTAGGCTCATAGTTTAATTTTGCTTCTTAATTTTGCTCCAAAGAACTAGGTTTATAGTTCAATTTTTTTCCCTAATTTTGCTCCAAAGAACTACGCTCATAGTTCAATTTTGCTCCTTAAAACATTGCAAATTATGTTATTCGATTGGGTACTTTATGAAATGTTTTTTATCTAAATGACAATCATGAATTTAGCATCAACGGAGAGAGAAAATCATAGCTGAACAAATGATACCGAGTTTAATCTGGAGGCCAAGTCAACAAGAAAATCAATAGATGTGTGGAAGGTTTTATCCAAATAATCTGAACTAAACAAACAAAATAAACCTCAGTTCACGTTTCTCATCAACAAAATCTGCCATAAAGAATTGAACAAACAATGAACAGCGCAATTACTGCGTGTTCAGACTTCCAGGTATGTTTATATGCGTTCTCTATCCTCTTTGAATCCTACATTTATTCATAAAAATTCTCACACAGATGTAACTTGTGAGTGATTTTTTACCTGCGATGTTTGAATTGGTTTCCTTTCTCATGCATTAAAAATAATGAAAGATACATTCAACATGTTTAAAACATACATGTTAAATGTGCTGAAGAAAAGACAACTCATTTTCTAACGACTGAATGTAAATGCCAGCATTTGCAATTTCAGATGCAACAATTGCATTTTAAAAAGATTCAAGGTCTTCTTCACAGTGTTTCTGTGGAATAAATAATGAAAAATAATTGAAATCACAAGAAGTAAAGGTCATTTGTAAGAGAGCCCTGAGCTACCGAGCTCCTCGTGTAACTGACAGCTTTGAAGCTCACTTTAACAATCAGGCTCAAGAAATTTTTGCATTTTTTTTTCGGCATAAAAACCCAATATTCAAAAAAGATTGCATGTTGAAAGTAGAATTTTTTCACGATTTTAAAACTCCAATCACTTGTTTGCTTGTTTAAAATGACTCTAATTTTCCAGGTGTACTGAGTGAAAATATTTGATAGGGAGTCGAATGATAATTTTCAGCACATAGTAGTTAGTACATACGGTGAGCTTCCCGGACAAAAAATTAGTCACTTATTGTAGAATCTTAGCTAGCGCGAATAATGGTAGCAATTCTCAGCTGCATTGAGTCTACGAGTATCTGGTTGATTTTAAACCATTATTGCATCAATTGATCTCATTGTGCTGCCACAGTACGTAGACGATCTTCTCGACGTCTAACTTGTCGTTCAAAGAGGTCCTAGAAATTTTTCATTGGGTTAATGTCTGGGTGCTTAAATGGCTATTTTAAATTCCTCGCATATTTTAAATGTCTATTCAGTCAATTAATGACAGTTGTAACCCGATGTACTCGGCAGTTGTCATCCTAAAAGATAGGCAAAGCAACGTGCCTTTCTTCATTCAGATATTAAGCAAATCACAGAACTTGGTTATATGACATCTCAATGTAGCCATGCCGCTTCAGTTTGACCAATACTTCAACGAAAAGACCCTCTTCTGTGTAGTAGACTCAGCCCCAGAAAATGGCAAACCCTTCTCCTCCTGGTATCGCCCTCTGCACACATGTTTCCTTAAAGGCTGCGTGAGATTTTCGTTCAACACAACGGCGTATGTCATTGCTATAGAGACACAATCGTGATTCATCTAACAACATGACATTTCTCCACTCCTCTACAGTCCAATGCGCGTGTGTTTTGGCCCAGCTTAATTAAGCAATTGGGCAAGTGGGCAGGAGTTAACATCGGCCGTATACGAGCCACTCTGCTGTATATAGCTGTGCCCTGGAGTTCCCTACGAAAAGATCGTTAAAAAACCACTGGAGAATTGATGATTCTCAGTAGTTTCACCCTTTATCCAAAGCTATTCCAGTCAACAATTCGGGACACATCGCTGCGGTCTGTTTCGGTTAAAATTTTCTACGGATCCCAATTTTGCCTTGAACTACTGTATGTACGGGTTTTGATTTCATTGTTGGTAGACCCACATCACAGTACAGCCTGAAACACCAGCAAATAACGCTATTTTCTCCACTGGGTGTCCCTCAGCTCGACCAAATGCAACAGCCCCTTTTGCCATTCTGAAGCGTCTTGTTTTCTTTTCATCGTTTTGGAGCAGCTAAGAAACAAGTCTATACCTTTCCAGCTCTGAATGAAGACTGATGCCTGTTAAGTACTTGCATATAATCTAAACTTCGGTAATAGCTTGAAAAAGGATTAATGAACGTAGTAAATAACTGGAACTCGAAAAACGATATGTGACTAAATTCTTGTCCGCGGAGCATATAAATGAACGTTTAGTATGAGGGTAATATAGCACTGAATATTATTTTATTTGCAGGCAGGAAGAAACTTGAGCCTGCTCTTTCTCCTTATTTTGAAACGAACGGAAACTGAGCAGAAAAAGAAACTTGCGTCTGCTATTTCTCCTTATTTTGAAAAGAACAGAAACTGATCAGAAAAAGAAACTTGAGACTGCTCCTTCTAATTACTTCAACGTAAAAGGACACTGATGAAAACAATAAATTTGAGACCGCTCTTGTTTCCTCATTTTGACGCAAACGGAAACTGACGAGATAAAATTTCCATGATGACAACCATTGACATTACCTGCGCGAAGTAAACAGCTGAATCGTGGAACGGTACTTCCTGCAAATCTAATTCTGTTTCTTTTTTAAATAGCATTCGGAAATTTCTACAGGCCCGAAACACGGTGTAAATATGGACGTAAAATATTGTACTTCTCTGTATAAATTCTGATAGTAGAAACTATTTGATCCGACTGTGTGATTTATAAATGATTAAAAATTACGCTCATAACATATGTGGGGAATTCCTGTTCTTAAATATCATCCGATTAACTTCAGTTTATTTGAAAAGAATTTCATGCCCCGGGCTCCGCGTTTTTTTCTTAGAAACAATTGTTCTTCTGTACTTTTTTTAATGTGATAGAATCTATTTTGATGGACTGCAGACTAATTCTACGAACAGGAACTGTTTCATGTTTGTTTCTATCTGTTGGCTCGACGAGTTTTTTTTAAGCTTTACATTATTTACATTGATCAATTTTCCAGTGCAGTATAAACCGTGAATTTTACATGTGCTGATACGCACACTAAGAAATTATCACCCTAATGAACCAAAACTCTGGATTATCATCTTCTTTAACTTTTTACCACAATTACTCACTCAAAATTTATCGGACTGTTTTGATCCGAGATACTTTGCTTATTTCCTTGTTTTACCCATTGGTTCTGAGAACGAAATAAATCTAGGGGAAGCCAGCATACGTTTTCACTTCATGCAGAAGAGCTGTACGCCGCTTTTTTTTAAATCAGTTGAATTTGCCAGTGTGTATGAATGAATTTATGTGAATACTTAAATAAGTCATATAGACTCGACGTTTTCCCTTGGTGATCACACAACTCGTTTAAATGCTTCGACAGTTTTACTACGTTTTACTGGCCGCTCCTGAAGATTTTCGAGAATATTCTCACTGCAGGCTCATGAATTAATACCTTGATTTCTATATTTTTCAAGCGATTTCCTATTACTTAATATTTCATGTAGCAGATAACTGAAAAATGTCATGAGTGAAATGAGTTAAAGTTTCAAATTATTTTCAAATAGGAGAAGATATACGCTACAAATGCCTGCGAGGGCTGGCATCTCCCTCAGAAAATTTTACAAAGACTAATAAATTCACTGCTCGTCAAGAAAGCATGTCAACGGAAAAAATTGGAACTCATTTTAAAATTTATTCTATTTTTTCAAAGCATGAACATTAATTAATACTAAAATAAGTGGGCCAATGGATTCAATCAATTATGTAAATAGTGTAGCTGAGGTAATTATTGTGTACGTATGATGTATAGAGTTGAATACCTCTATTGTATTTAATATGAGTGTAATGTATCGATGGCAGGTGTACTTGGTAGATAATTCTGTTCATCCTTACAATAAAGTATTTTGCGTTCCCTGTGCCTTTCTCTCCATTAAATCACAGCACAAAATCATGGAATGACAATTGAAGTTATTTTCCGAATATCAAGGCAACGAAGCAGCCTTCGCTTCTGAATCGCACTCAAAATTATTCCCCACACCCACACAGGTATTCCCACATAATTTTTCAGACTATGACGAGAAACATTTACAGTTATTTAAGTTAACTTTTCTGGCCGATGTGTCTAAATTGAACAATCACTATTTGGAATTATGTTGCTCTAAATATGAGAGCTTAAATTGAATATCAGACTTTTTTACCCACACGCCAATCATTGGTGGAATCACCAAATACCGTGTACCTCAAACACAACTTTTCCGTCACACGCATCAGTTTTACCGCTGGTAAGGTCAGGCCAAAATTACAAACAATAACTTGTTAATATAAAATCCTCTTTTTATTTTATTTTAAACCTGTACGCGCTTTCAAAAATTTGTTTGTCGTGAAAAACGATTTTTGAGACCTGTTTTGCGAATTTTAATAAATCAGCTCATTTTTTTTCAACGGTGACTATTTTTCAATTTTAAACAGATACCCGAAGTCTGTTTAGCAAAAGATCACTACAGACCGGCGTAGCTGGTCTCAAAACTAGCACAGAATGGGACGTAAGTTTATCCGGTTAGAAAATTTAAATTGAAATAGAATAGCATCCCATGCAGTACGTAAACTGAATATTATACTGGGTAATTATTCTCACACGATTGATCACAGCATGATATTTCCATATTCTTTGAGTACTGTCTATAAAATATCACACTTTCTTAGAGGAATATTAGATGCAGATTCAAAGTTTCAAATAAGAAAATTCTTTGAACGTTTTTATAAATTAAGATCTTGACAAAACTTTGAGACGCGCCAATTGTGCCACGAGTTCTGTGTTAAATTGAGCTTTGACCAACAGAATAGAAAATATTGGTGCATCTTAAAATGTCTCTGAAAAGAACCAGACGCGTGAGGCCCGTTCTTGCGCTCATAAAGACAGTAGATCTGAAGTTAAATGCCGTCCCGACCCACTGAGGAAATATATAAAGAACTCGGGCACACATGAACCGAGATGCTTGAATTATTGTCGAAAAAACTCGCTTTGAGATCCGTTATCGAGCCGACGGAAATTAAAACATTCTAGTTTAAATTGCGTTCATCGAGTTTGAGTCATGAAAATATAAATATTTTCATAACATTAGGGTGAAGAAAAATGTTTTTTTTAGAGCCAAGAACGAAATGAGGTGTATTTCGATGGCCACATTCGTGTTGTCAAGCCTTCTCACAATATTCTGGCTGTCAAAAATCCCCGATTATTTCTTCAGGAAAAGTAGTTATTGTGCGTAAGTAAAATTTTCAAAACTTTGCAATGCGTTGAACCGCTGTGCGTGTTTGCTAACTGCGAGGGCTCGCCTGAAGTTTGAAACTCTCGTCTTGGCTAAAGTTTGTCTCAAAAGTTTATCTCAAAATAAATGACTGAAGCATACGCTTAACTCTAAGAGGTATTCGTTGGTGCACCAGACCTAGAGTCAGTATTTCAAATTCTATAATTCGGCGTTTTACTTACAAGAAAAGGCATCTTTTTCTCATGAATCACCTCTTTTTTAACGAATAACAATATTTTTAACGAATATTGTTAACCAGTGGGTGATTATAAGGTTTAAGATTTCGGTTTGTCAAACCCAGTAAATATTTAGACCCGATATAAATTCACGAATGACTCTTATGGTCCCGAGATGAGTAAACCTAAGCATTTCAAGCTGGATAACTGAAATTCTTCGTGTTCCTATTTCTTTACGCGACATACCCGCTGACGTGATGACTACTCTTCCTATCTAACCGGTGGAATAAAGGGTTATTGCAATTTTTTTCAATTGGTACTTATAAGTGCTACCTACTTTCACTTTTTTAGGTGTAAAATATTCCTCATTTTTTTGGGATAATATTTCTAATGAAAATTTGGCAGCCATTCCTTCAGGTGTGAATAACCTTAAAATTATTCCCCTATTTACACCCATGAAGTGTTGGTTTTTGCACCCGGTTGCTCATTCTAGACCTCACTATGCAAAAAATACAGTTATCTTGAATGAGACTTTGCAAGAATTGAACTACAAATTTTTTAATTCATATATTCAGTAACTTCTAATGATGAATAATGTCATAGCCGCTGTGTAGAGGAATTCCAAGCAATTTTTCCAATACATCTTGTACCGTAAAACTACTCCACACGCTTTTATAAAAACCTAAACATTCAGGGTCCCAAAACTCAATCCAAGATGACCGCCAGCGAACACTAGTCCTGGGCAGCATGACGCCTTGCGTCCCCTCCTCTTGAACAGCTTGCAGGAACTGAGGAGCATCTACTGTTAACCTTTCAGAGCAGCGCGAGATCAGAGCGAAAGGTGGCACTGTAACTGACATCGCCAGGCCAGCCTAACCATTTGATGACATCGAAAATATCTTCCTAAAATTGCTGGAAGAAATGAGACCCGTTAACTTTATTGCAGTACTCGAGGAGAAAGATATTTGCTTCATGTGAAGCACCCTCGACTCCTTCGATCACTGGAATTTAGTGCCATTATGCTACATTAAGCTTTTCAATTTATCTTGACCCGGGAGCTAATGTTACGCTGAGTTGAAGGAAGTCTCCTCTTGTTTCTTTTCCGATGATCGCGAGTTTATATCGGCAAATGTTAGGTCGCGGACACAGGTCTCTTGTGCTTTCGACCGAATTCATATAAAATACACGGGGTGCTTTTGTTTTCGATGTCCCGATAAGGATACAAAAGCTGTGAAATGATGTAATGTAGTTTGGAGTTCAGTGAGTTCATTCATGTTGCTGAGTTAATGAATTGAGATTTACTCTCTCCGTAAAATAAGTGATAAGAAATTTGATGTTGAGAACAGAATATCGTTGTGAGATACTGTAGCCTATCGACTGACCACGAGATTATCACTTACTTTTTTCATAGCCTTTGCACGTTCATCATTGCAGATCAATGCAATAATTAATCCATCATCCAGTAGGAAAAATATTAAAAGGCTCACAGGTATGTTCGACGCTCCAAAAATTATGATTTGCATTACAAAGAACTCATGGTACAGAAAAAATTGCGCTTCATGGAAGAAAACTTTATCGTGGTGTACAACCTGCTCTCTGGGCAGTGTACAACATGCAGCGTACAATAGTGTACACCATGCAGCGTACAATAGTGTACACCATGCAGCGTACAATAGTGTGCAACATGCAGCGTACAATAGTGTATGACATGCTGCGTACTATAGTGTACAACATGCAGCGTACAATAGTGTGCAACATGCAGCGTACAAAAGTGTACAACATGCAGCGTACAAAAGTGTACAACTGCTATCTGGAGATGTGAAGGTAACCATCTCGAAACTACAGTAAGGAAGAAATGTTTTTACGCATGTTCAACTGTTGCAAGGAAGAGAGATACGACTCCCTTTAATTTCAACGAATACATCTTGTTTATTAACCTCGTTTAAAAATCGACCCGTTGATTTATAGAAAAACAAATTTACGCCCGCTGTAAATTGGCTCACTTTTCAAAGTATTACACTGTTTTGAAAAATTAGAAATTTAAAAGGTTATAATTCTTGTTATTGCATTGCAACACATGGCAAGTGCAAACAATAAGAGTTAGCTTCAACAAATAACTAAAAAAATCGTAGGAAAGTGTAGAAGAACTCATAGACAATTTTGACAAGAAGTTTGATTAAACGTCTCTGTTGAGAAATTTTAGATAATTCGTTCCGTGAAGCCCTTTTTAATAGTACAGGAATTTACACATATTCGTCCTGCAATGTGGAAAATTAAGTTACTTCGGAGTGTATTTTACCTATCAGCTGACACACACGCATCAAGACTCGGAACTTTAAGTTCAAGATTTTGCACAGAAGTCCACGGTGATTGGTGCCAATATTTAAGTTTGAAAACGCTGGCATTCAATTTCCAAGTGAGAATTTTGTGCTTTCGTGAATAATTTTGGTGCGATGCGCTTTCTAACTCAGCAGAAGTACAAATTTCAATCAAAAAATTTAACAAAAGAAATTTATTGGTTCACAATCGGAAACTGAACGCCTCACGATATTTCATCCTTTCTATTTCATCATTCGAAGTTGAAAGAAGCTTCGCAGAGCAAGGTTAATTAGGAATAAGAACAAATTATATTTTGTTCACTGAAAAAATATAACCGACGCAACACAAACGTTTCGTATCGGAGCAAATCCGTCCATAGCGGTCGAAAAATCGTGTTTTCGAATGAAATTTTATTAAGACTAAAAATGAGAAAATGTTCTGGACCATACCGAACAAACCAACGCAAAACAGATTTTCTAGATTTTTTATTCCCGAAATTCTGCACCTGAGGCAACAGAAAAATTGGTATGACAGCTGGAGTATATTCTGAAATTAGAATGAAAACAGGAAACTCTACTAAAATTAGAATGAAAATAGGAAAGTGAACTAAAATTTGAATGAAAATAGGAAACTATTCTAAATTAGAATGACACCTGGAGACTATATTAAAATTAAAATGACCACTGGAGACTACATAAAAATTAAAATTACAACTGGTGACTGCACTAAAATTAATAGAAGGCCTAAACTGGCACTTTCCAAAGGCAAAGGCAATGAGATGAGAAATTTTCATCAGGAAAACCGTCGAAATAACATATCTATTTTTCACTAAGATGGGTTGTATTCATCATTATTTTCTAGTATTATGACTCATATTGTTGTCCCTTATCATTTCATGTTGTTGTTTATATGCATAATTTTGTTCACGATTTATAGTCTTATTTCACACGGTTATTTTATCCTAAACTTTTACTTGATACGCATATTTTTGCTCCTCATTATAGCTTTATATTCATGTTGTGCTCCGAGTTCATATTATTGCTTCATATTTAAATTTTTCTTTCAGAGTCGTGCCTCACATGGGTGTTGACGTTTGAAATTTACATTTTTCGTCTCATGTTCATGTTTCTTGGTTTTGACTCGTCATGTTTAAAGTTTTTATCTTTGGTTTTCATGTCAATTATCTTTCGCTCTTACTAATCCCACTTTAAAAAGTTGGATGTATTATAGTCTACGCAGCCACGGCATCACTCGAGGTTCGATTCACCTTTTCAGCTCATCTGCACCAGTTTCTACTACCATAAATTATTCATAAAAAATGGGTTCCGTTGTCAAAATGACGGAGAAGCTCACAGATTCTATAATTTTGTGATATCGACAAAAATAGATGAATTAAGTTTGCTGTAGCTATACGTAGAAACACAGGTGAAAATTGACCCATGTGTTGAACTAAATTTTCATTGTTGACTCACAACGCCGCACGATCTCATTGTTCTGCTCATTACAAATACATGCGTCACGCTTTTCCTTCTTCTTCTACCTTTTATTTTTCTTTTCTTTTTTTACTTCTTATTTTTTCTTTCTTTTCTTTTTATTCCTTTTCTTTGTTTCTTTCTTCTTCTTCTTCTTCTTCTTCTTCTCCTCTTTTTTCGTACTTTATCACGCAATCTAAAGAGATTTAATTTTAGCATCAGCGTAGAAGAGCTCTTTTATATAAAGAGTTCTCTTTTCTACTTTTATGGATAGTGCTCTTTTATACTTTTGTGAATAGTTCTCTTCTACACTTTTATAAAGAGTTTTCTTTTACACTTCCATAAAGAGTTCTCTTTCACCCATTCATAAATAGTTCTCTTTCACACTTTCATTAAGAGTTTTCTTTTACACTTCCATAAAGGGTTCTCTTTTACACTTCCATAAAGAGTTCTCTTTTACACTTCCACAAAGAGTTCTCTTTTACCCTACCATAAAGAGTTCTCTTTTACACTTCCACAAAGAGTTCTCTTTACCACTTCCACAAAGAGTTCTCTTTTACACATCCGCGTTGGCCCCGAGCTCCTCACTGGATACGCCTACGCGCCCCCCACCCCCCGCTCCCCCGGCGGCCTCGCTCGCAAAATGAGTCCTTTTTCAGAACTCGATATCGCTAATTAACATGGTCGTGGGAGCCGGGCTGAGCCAGCCCAACTTCTTTTTTCTCCTCTCGTTTTTGCATCGAAGCAGAAAAGGTCGATTTTAATTTCGACGATTTCCGTGTTTACGGTTTTGATATGGAAAATTGGTTTTAATTTATCAAACTATGGAACTAAATTCTGAGCTTCCGTTACTTGCATCGCAAACTCGTAGCCTAAGTCTATGCTTTCATTGACATAGTCATAATAACCGTAGTCTTACATTCATTAAAATAGACTTAGTCGCCATAGTCTAGGCATTCATTGACACAGTCATAGTACAATAATCCTTAAAAGAAGCCATAGTCTACAATCTATACATTCATATATCTAATCATATAATCCATAATAGCCATAATCTTTATTCTATGCACCCAGTGACACATTCATTGCAGCCATAGTCTATACAAATCCCACAGTCAGAGTAACCATAGCTTTTACATTCAATATAGCCTCAAAGACGTGAAAATACCTTTTGAGGAGGCGTGAATAATTCAGGAGATCGAGCCGATATCTCATCTGAAAATTCTGTTAAATGGCGGACATAAATCGAGTGCCATTGCTGGTACGGAAGCTGTTACCGAGATTTGCTGCCGAGCTTCAGAGCAGAATATGCATTCGACGGATCTTGTACGACCTGCAGATTGTAACCTGGAATATTTTTGCTGCTCTTCTACTCCGAAATATACCGCAATTTTACTACGAAAGTTACATTAAAAGAGTGACATTGCAATTAAATTTATGCGTAATAGAGCAATTTTACTTATACTGAAACTTTGGTATACTTGCAGTTTGCTGGCGTTGCAAATTGTGAAGTACTAATCCTAATGAAGAAGCCGTGGATTCAAATCATGAAAATTCGGCTCGGTAACCCTTACGTTTTCTTGACATTCTCATGATCCCAACCAGCCCTGAGCAACACGTTAGAATTTATTTCAAGGGCACAGAAATACGATGCTTTTAGCTGATTAGTCATAATATGTCAATCAAGCACATAATTTGAGCTAACTTTAAAACTATCAGTATGCAGAACACCGCCACTCCATGATGTAAATTCTCCAAATCAATGTCATCTAGGGTGTTTTAATTTAGCACATTCTGCTGTTTGAGTATATGAATTGTCAATCCAACGCATCACATATATTTGAAGGCGTGCGAATTCCTTCTCCAGCAATTCTCTACCTACACCAGACACAGTATTGATATCGCACTGCACACACCGACTCTACGTACATGCTGTGCAGGGTGTTCATAGAGCTACGTACATGCTGTGCAGGGTGTTCATAGAGCTACGTACATGCTGTACAGGGTGTTCATAGAGCTACGTACATACTGTACAGGGTGTCCATAAAGACTTTTCATGATTAATAGAGCATTTCCCCTGAGAAGTCATTGGCAACGCACGATTTTATCTAGGTAACCAACGGTGACAAATAAATCATTAATAAGGCATAGGGAACTTCCTAATATAATCCTATTGTAGTCCAGATTCAGGGAAAGACAACACAAATTTTTCCCCTGAATCCCGGCATGACCTCATGGACGCCCTCACAGCGCACGCTGCTTCTTTTCTGGTGAATTGCTTGTCTTTGCGCTGTGGCAAATTCATTTCAGTTTTCTATCGTTACGTGATCTTCACAGGGAGGAAACAAGTGTCCATGAAGGGAACATTTGTGGAGTTGTCGACTCGCAATTCTATAAATGTAGGGAGTTGTTCCCATATTGTGCGACAATGTGTAACGTGGGTGTTGCACTGAGTAAAATATGCTTTTCGCTGAGCTTCCTATGGTCCTGCTGAAGTAAAACTGTGCAGCGTATCTCAGATTACATTGAAAACATTAAACTTTAGATTAAATTGATATTTTCATCGGAAAAAGAAAAAAATTCTGCCTATTGAAATTTTACCCTCCCACTGGGCAATTTTCGAAAGTGTCGGTGATTAATGATTCCGGACGAATAATTTTCTAACAACATTATCTACGTATTCGCAAGTTACAACAAATTAAATTACGTAAAATACAAATATAAGTTACATAGGGTGGTTAAATTTGAAAGGCCGAAGCTGATTTTGAATAAAACACAAATTAGGTTCATAATAAGCCTGAGTAACTTTAACGCGTTGCTCGATTGTGTATCTTACCATGGTTCAAATTTAGTTAGTCTGAAATAGAGAAATATCAAATTAAATGCAGAAAAAAACTTGACGTTTATGTGTGGTTCACATTCAAAATCGGCCCTTACAATTTAACCACCCTTTGTATCTGACCGTTGCTACTGCTCCGCGAACTGCCGCCCTCACACCAGGTTCCCAGACAAGCTCTGTTCACAGACGGGAGCTACAACGTTCATTTTCCCTGTCATTTGCATCACTTCACTTTGTCTATTTTTCTCTCTGTACCTTTGTGCAAATAAAGACTTCATATTTGAAGGTTTATTATTATTATCATCTTCGTGAGCATCATTTGTTATTTTTTTTATCACCATCATTGTTGTTATGAACATGATTTTTATCACGTGCATATCGGTACACTTCTGTACAGTACAATGGTAATACATCACTACTCCATGCGATGTAAACTAAATTTACGCGCTTAGTTTAATAACTACTAGCATTTACCGTAAAGTTCTGATAAACCGGCCCATGAGAAGTGGTCCTCTCCAGTGTTGGACAGAGGTTAAAGGTTCAGGGCAGAGACAGTCCAGTCTTGGAAGCAATTTTCTTCTTGATGGTGCGAGTAGTCTGAACTCTATTAGGGAAACTGAAAATGTGCCGCGAAGACCTGCATTTTATAGCAAAACATGCAGCCCGAATACAGGATACTTCGCTCGAGACCTGAAATTTCACTTGAAAAGTGGCGACTGAAGAAGCATGACGGAACGGTATGTTGGTAAAAGTTTTTAGTTTTTTAATAAGAAATAGATTTTTAATAAGAATTATATTTAGTTTCATTTCTACCACTCATCTGTTGAGTTTTTCAGATTTTGGTGACATCTTTTGTGCTTCTCAAAGGAAGCCCTTCAAATTGCTCAGATCTGAATGACGTGAGCTCCCTCAAACATTCAAGGCTCACACTGCGAGAGCTCCGTCCATACTCATGCATCTCGTACCCACGATGCTGCTGATCCTCACCAGTTTATTTTTAATCAAGAATGACTCCAGGACATAATTTGGCGCTCACGAGGCAGCCTATCCTCTCTTATTTCCAAGAGTAAGTCCAGGCCTCCACCATCCCTGATTGTTTTCATACGAGCTCGTGTACCAGGTTACAAGCAATAAAACAATCATCATCATCACCGTTCTAGTAGTGCAGGGCGTATAATTGGAATAGATTCGCTGGATTTTTTATTTTTATTTATGAACCCAAGCTTTCGCTCACTGAATCAGCTTCGGTTCTCAAGTATACATCTTAGAAGATGGATCCTGGATTTAGCAATTCTAATAGATAAGTTCTGGTAGCATGCAGATAAATAAGTCCGCTTATATCAATAAAAAAACGTTGATACTCTTAATGGGCTATAACGTGTTACAATTTTCTATTTTCCTTCTGATGGACAGTTGACTTTTCCCAAGGTTCAGTTAATTAAATGCTTACGTCATTAAATAACTTGTGTAATAGGTTCTCTTTTCCTAGCGTCGAGCATCTCTCCTAACAATTCCCACGTTGTGTTTTTTCTTTTTTTTATATATTTATTCCGTGCCCTCATCTCGAGGAATTAGGTACGAGAAAGTTCACGTATTCAAGATTTTCGGGTCCGAATTCCAAGCTAGCGAGACTGTGTCGAAGAAAACAGTCCGTATCAATAATACAGAAAATTACGTCATTTCACATGAGATTTTCTGTAAATAAGAAGGCATCTCAAGGAATTTTGACATAATTTGTCCCGCCATTTTTGTCGAGGGGCGTTCACAAGCCCTAAATATTGTGACTCACTGTGCAGAGTGGCTCAGTATACACTGTGCAGAGTGACTCACTATACACTGTGCAGAGTGGCTCAGTATACACTGTGCAGAGTGGCTCACTATACACTGTGCAGAGTGGCTCAGTATACACTGTGCAGAGTGGCTCACTATACACTGTGCAGAGTGGCTCAATATACACTGTGCAGAGTGGCTCACTATACACTGTGCAGAGTGGCTCAATATACACTGTACAGAGTGGCTCACTATACACTGTGCAGAGTGGCTCAATATGCACTGTGCAGAGTGACTCACTATACACTGTGTCACAAAAAAAGCAGACGAAACTTCGAATGGATTGAGCTCTGCAGTTATTGATGATAATTTAGTTCTGTAAGAGCCAGCGTGTTATTTATGTAAATCAGTATCTACATACAATACCACTTGCATGAATAAAACATGCTTGCAAGATCGTTTTCCTCCCAAATACCCTTCATTATGCAGTTAGCAAAAGAACAAAGAGTGTTTAGAGTCACAACCTGGATTGGTATTGGTAATGAGACTTTGATTATTAAAGAATTATAATTTTTCATTCATAGACTTTTGAGTTTCATTCATACTCCGGAGCGAGCGGGGAGCTTTATCAATTCAAAGCTCGATCTGTTATTTTGGGACACCCTATAGTGACGACGTGTTCATACGAATATGACGTCGTACAGCGTGTTCATAAAATTATATACTGTTAATAAAATGTTAAATTTTTCATTTATATTCTTGGGTTTGGCTACAGGCATGCATTAAATGCCTTTGAGATATTGATTTCGTTACTTTGAGGAGAAAATTTGCTGGACTCAACGCTGATGTTACAGAGTTTGCCTGCCAAGCAGCGTAGCCTTGCACCTTGTGAATGTCATTTCCTTGATGATCGTATTTGTTATTCAGTTGTTATTACGAAAGCTATCGCTTTCGCTGGGTAGGACTGATCTCTTCAGTCATCCGATACACTCGCCAGCCAGGCGTGATAAACCGGCCCATGAGAAGGGTATTTAACCAATTTAACCTTGAAAATTACCCGAACATGACGTGAAACTGATGTGATCAGTCCAACCCAAAAGTTGTTGGTTGTGTTGGTAGTTTTTGGTTGTGTTGGGAGTTGTTGGATGTGGTTGTAGTTTGAGAAGTTCTTATCGCGGGCTGCGGAGTTAAGATGAACAATTTATGCCTTGCTGAGGGACCTTTCATTTGGCGCGTGGATGACAAGAGAAATTTGTCTCGCCCAAGAAACAGTCCGTCTGGGCCTTGAGAGCTACAGTCCGTCTGGGCCTTGAGAGCTACAGTCCGTCTGGGCCTTGAGAACTGCTCTGGGCCGCTCCCAGCCCTGGGACTGACCCCCTAGCAGCTCTACGCTCTGCCAGAGCAGCGACAGCGCAGGCGTTGGCCTCATGTCGTGAGCAGTCGCCATCTTCTGCCGAAAATTATGTATCTCACCGTGTGTCTTTCAGGTAAATTTGGGTCATTCACGAATATTTAAGTCCCCACCAGTCGACTACCAACTAGTCATCCCCCAGCCAGTCATCCATTAACTCGTAAGCCCCTACCAGTCACCCACCAACCAGTCACCCACCAACCAGTCACCCACCAACCAGTCACCCACCAACCAGTCACCCATCAACCAGTCACCCATCAACCAGTCACCCACCAACCGGCCATCTACTAACCAGTCAACCACTAACCAGAAAGCCATCAACCGCGTACCTGAGATCACCTGTCCAGAGTCGTCTAGCAGACTCAGCCTCCCCTCACGTAGACAGCATTGAACTGTAATGGCTCACTGGTAAACCATTAGCCCATTATTTTGCCATATAGCGGGGCGCTCACGACGTCAGTTGCGAGGGAGGAGAGCGATTATGTAAGTCGTTGCCCATATACCCCCCTGGGGCACCTGTTATTCCAGTTAATGAGGATTGGTGATGATTGCACGGCGAATTGCTACGCTTCTTTCATTTAGTTCTGCGGTTTTTTGCTTTGAAAATGATCGTTCCGGCATTGAAACTGTAGAGCAGTTCTGTACCCTCTATAAGTGTACTAATTTGTGCCCAGTGAAATTCAATTAGCTTAAAATCATGAATATAAATTTTCACAGGACAAATTTGGACTTCGGCAAAGTTTTAATGAAAATGTAACAGCACCTTGTGAACTCTGATTTTCCTATGATGCAAAGTGATGCCCATTTGTTGCCACTTGTTTTTCCAAGAGTGCAAATTAAATTTTGTGTGGAGCAAATTAAGCTTCCCTTAGAGCAAGTTGATTTTCATTAGCTACAAACTAACTCACAAGAACTATAAATCCTAAACTCCTCAGTATTTCCCCAGATTGTGCACAAAACTTTCTGCTAAGTCCACACGACTCCACACATAAAGCATATGCTGATCATACTTTTAATGAACATGCACTCGCTCAGCAATAAGTAACACGCTCGTATTTTATCGTACAAAGAAGAACGTGTTGATTGCATTGTCCTGGAATACATAGTGCAGTATTGTATCATGAAACTCGGACAGAAATTCAAAACTCGTCTCTCGGAAGTAAAATAAGTTTATTTACATGATATCTTGGTTTGGGTACATCGGGACTGAAATGAATGAATTATTTTACTTGGATTTGGATATTTGTTAGGAAACAGGGAAGGCTCATTAAAAGCTCAAACTCCACGAAAACACTCACTATGAGAAACTGTTTCGTGAGACGTTTCGAGTTCTGATGCAAGGCGTGAACAGTACGTAGTTCTCGGGTCCTGGTCAACAAAATTATTCAACTGATCATGTCCGGTCACCGAGAATGGTAAAGTGCGACTTTTAACATCGTATGACCTCCAAACAGAACGTTTGGCAACAGCAACAACCTCATCTCAAACAGTGATGGTACTCGAGTTGGTGTACCGGTATTCTGAGTTAGACGTAATCTCTCACAGAATTTGAGACGGCATCTTAGGTACCATTGCAAAATTTCCGAGCACTTGATATAAAAGTACAAATATTTTATTCGTGACCTCTCAGTTGGGACAATGATGAAATGATAAAACAGATAGGCCTAACAGTGAAAATTCATTATTTGCTCCTTATTTTGTGAGAAATTTTCAAGAGAAATTCAGGGAATAAAACAGATGCATGGAACTGGAGCAGAATTTTCTGTTTAAAATACTGACTGACGTGGCGGACGAACAAACTGATTATGAACATACTCTCATGATAGTGTAAATTTCATTATTCAAAAGACTGTACTGTTCATTGAACTGTATTATCGTTTATTATCGTTTGAATGAGAACACGTTAATTGTGCAGAATTTTGTAGCTTAAATGAGAACACGCTAATTACATTGAATTTATCGCTTAAAAGAGAACACTTTCACCATACTGCATTTCATCGCTTAAAAAAAAAGAACACGTTTATTACATGATAATTAATTGTTGAAAATTAACACATTTACTTCATTGTGTTCTATCGTTGAAAAGATTTTAGCGTTCATTACACCTTATTTTATCACTTGCGAGCCAAACACCAGCGCTCAGCGCCACGTTACAGCACAGCTTTCTCTTTACAGGCACCTGGCAGATCTAGCAGAAGTTTATGCCACTCTACCGCCCGTCTCCGGCTCCATATCATTAGGCTTTATCGCTCATAAAGCCGTTGCTCGCGGCAATTTAAGTTACTTTTTATCTCTGTTTTGTGCAGGTCTCGTTACTTTCCATGCATTCCAGACCAGGTAAAAAAAACTCGTAATGAGTCTGTACGGTGGCCAAATTGCAAACATTCTGGGATTAATCGATCCTTGCCAGGTGAGCGCTGACGGGATTGGCTGCTTTGTAATCTCAGCGAACTCATTACGGATCCCGAATTGGTATCCATGATACCACTGTAACACAGTCTACGTTATTTAGTTTCGCCCCTGGAGTAACACGGCTATTTTAGATGAGCCGTTTTCCCCGTGCGTTTAAACAAACACTCTAAGAAGTTGCTACATCACTGCCAATCAAAGCACATTCGCGAGAGAATGTTTAGCTCACCAGAACGCTCTGCGCGCTGTTGAAAGCACTGTACCGTTGTAAACAATTCCCCATGCATTTTCCCAGAAGCTTTTAATTCTACTCATCTTAAAGGAGATTTAGGGCTGCCCCCACCCCCCTTCAAATGGATATTACAGTGACAAAAGGCTTCTGTACTATCTTTAAATTGTTTCTTATGGTCTGAAACACAATCAGTTCTCTAGTATACGTACCTCTTCTACTTCCCGAACGGTCCCTAAAATGTGGACGAATTTTTCCCCATATAAATAAGAAAAATAATTACTGAATCTCGCAGGTGCACTTATCAAATACATATACAGTCCCATTCAGGTGTAAACAATTCATGTTTGAAACTATGAAATTTGAAAAACATGAGCTCAGTTTTCCTGGAATATTTACTGCTAAAATATGTACAGTACTTAAATTTTTAGCAAATTTTCAGGTTAACAGAAATAATACAATATAGGTAATAAAACGCTTTTTAACTATGGGTGTCCAAATTAAGAAACATCAATTTTCTTAATTTAACCCAAAATAAAAACCTAACAGAGATGGTTATTTTTCGATATTTAGTAGTGCGACCCTTGTATCACTTCTGAGCATCTACGCCCGCAGGATTTCACCCCCTACCGACTCTCGTAGCTGCAATCCCATGTTTGCTAGATGTAGAAATGCTGCAGTGACTCTAAGTAATCTTTGTCGCGTCTGTATCTTATATTTCCTATTATAAAGACGCATTATGTGTAAAGGATTCATCAATGTTTTTGTTATTGCTCTTTATTCATGGAGACCTTTAAATAAAACAAGTTTTATAACTTTCAATGTATTATTTCTGGTAACTTAAAAACAAGCTAAAAATTTAATTACAAAACATGTTAAAATTTCAGAAAATGTGAACTGATATCTTTCAAATTTTGATTTTAATACTTGTTCCTTAATTTTGAAATGAACTGTATCTGCCAGGGGAGATAGGGGGGGGAAGGGTATTACAACCCTAAACCCTCAATCTAATCAATTTTATTGGAATGTTGTTTGGTTTCAAATACGCATACCTCTTTTATTGGATCTAAGCAGGGATTTATTAGCGTCATTCTTCACGCACACGCGCGATAGCACACGTTTAAGGTGATCTAACTCACTTTGTTCTCGTCT
>VOMN01092391.1:0-22993 GCA_014899125.1 Orchestia grillus
TGAAAATTATTGATGAAAGTTTTTAAGGCCTGATGATGGCCAGTGTTTTGAACCGAAACGCTGTCGAGGATTTGAATGCAATGATATTCGCTATTTCAAAGTTATACTCTCGGATAGTTTTGAAAAAGTAAACCGAAGACTGTCTTATTATAAATAAGAAGATGGATTTTTTTTTTAATTGAACTGCAAATCAACGCTGATATAAAGTTTTTAAGATTAGAAAATCAGTCCAAGTAGATTTCAGTTAGATTTCTTGAAATAATTTTCTTCTCGGTGTTGAGTACAAGAAATTACTTTTCCTCATTGGCTCCAATTTGGGTCAAACTTGATGCCTAATAACTGAAGTTAGTCACTAAAACTGCTTTCGCTTGATAATAACTTAACAAATTTCGCGTACATGTACCATAAGTTGAATAAAAGTTATTTAGTTCCTTTTCAGAGGACCACTACGAAGGTCTGAACGAGTTTTATTTCTAATCGTGAAAACAATATAGCTCCGTTTAAGTAACTACATATATATGTATATAGTGCCACTGATATCTATATGTAGCCAGCTGGTGCACTAATGACGATCATAATGCACGGTCAGTATTGATCATGTTATTTGAGGTAATGTAGCTCCGTTTAAGTAACTATATATGTATATATGTATATAACTACATACATATATATATGTAGTTACCTAAACGGAACTATATTACCTCGAATAACTTGATCAATACAGACCATGCACTATGATCATTAGTGCACCAGCTGGCTGGCCGACGAGCTCTTTCTAATTAGTCTGTACATTTGTTCACGTTGCTAACCATCTGTTTCAAATCAATTAGTGCATGTTCGCTCCAGCGATTCCCTGCAAGCCTCATTTGGATTTTGAATTGACAGCCAGGTAGAGTGACTAAATGACCACTGATTGCAATCATTTGAGATTTAAAGACACTTTAAATCTAAATTGATCACGGGCTAGTGTTAAATTTTCTTCCAATTCTTCGTTTCAGCTCATTCAATGATAATTGACAAAACTTTATTTTATTTCGCAGCAAAATTACAAGTTACCAAAAAATTTCTAGGATAGAAATAAGCCACTCAATGCACATTTAACGGCTGAATGCTTTCCTCATCAAGAAACGCTGAAAAATATGTATACAATCATTCTGATCCTAATGAAAACTCGTTTCTTCAGAAAATAGTACAATAGCTCCCCGGACAAAAATGTCACCTGCTACTAATATAATGTAGGACCTACAAGTGCACAAATAACAGCTACAATTTTGCATGGCATTCAAGTCTGCAAGCGTCTTAATGTACATCTGGTCGATTTCAAACCACTGTTGGATCGACTGATATCGTAGGATAGCCACAATACGTTGACAAGCTTCTCGACATCAGATTTGTCATTATAGGTGATCCCACAAATTTCTATTGGGTTCCATTGTGGAGGCTTAGCTGGCCTATCTAAATACGTAACGTATCCTGAATGACTTTCCTGCCAATTGACAGTTTCAGCTCGATACACCAGGCAACTTTGATCCCTAAAGATGAGCAATGCAATATGCAGTTCTTCCTTCAGATATTGTGCAAAAGGTAGAACTTAGTGGTCTAGAAGTTCTATGTAGCTATACTGGTTCAGTTTAACCGATAACTAAATTAAAGGACCTTTTTCTGTTTAGTTGGAATATCCCCTAAACATGACAGACTCTCCTTCTTGCATCGCTCCTTCCACACGGGTCTGTTGAAGGCCTCGCGAGATCATCGATGTACACGAAGGCGAGCATCATTGCTGTAGAGACAGAATCTTAATTCATCTGACCATATGGCACTTCTCCACTCCTCTACAGTCCAATATGCTTGGGTATAGGCTCAGTTTATACTAGTGGTCTTGAAGGCAGGAGTTAACATCGGCCGTTTACGAGCCACTATGCTCCATGTATCCACTTTATAGAGTTTCATAAGAAGAGTTCGTTCAAAAACAACAGGAAAACGGCCAGCATTGAGGTAATTCCATCCTCGTTGCAAAGCGATCCCGGTCTAAAATTCGGGACACACTGCGGTGGTCGGCATCGGTTTTAATTTTCTCTTAACTGCAATTTTGCATCGAATTGCCGTATATATGTACTGGTTTATTTTCATTGTTGGTAGATTTTCAAGACGGTGATGCATGAAACACCTGTGAATCTAGCTAATTCCTTAACTGTGTGTCTCGCAGCCCGAAAAAATGCAATAGCGCCTTTTTACTGCTCCAAGACGTCTTGTTTCTGGCTCATCATTGTGGAGCAGCTAAGATACATGTCTATACCCTAGCCAGCTCTGAATAAAAACTGATACCTGTTCAGTATTTACATATTAGCTAAAGATCGGTTACAGCTTTGAAAATCGATTGATGAATGTATTAAACATCTGGAGCTGGAAAAACAATAAGTGACTATTTTCTTGTCCGAGGAATTTATCTCGTTACTTAAAAACGAGGACAGCGGCTCGACTAATCGTGGATTTCAACCTTTTGTATAACTTGGATTGACGTCTTCGTCTTTTGCTGCAGCTGTAGAGAAGCAACACATCAAGTCACACGCAGTGCGTGTCGTAGGAGTAGTTATTAGACTGGAAACATTTCAGCCAACGCTTCTCCTCGAATCAAGAAAGGTATCTCTGATCAATTTTGCACAATGTCCTGCTAAAATAATTTTGAAAGCGCAAATAAAATAGAAATGTTGAATAGTACAAACCATCACTTCCTTCAAAATTTGCCTTTTCGTAAGTGATCGCGTCAGTTCTTCTCAATTTGTGCTACCTTTAGGTATTGTGGTACACGAGCGCCTGTTCGTTGGATAAAAACCAATATTGCAGAGGAATTTTTTTTGCCATTGCTGTTAAGTAAATAATGAGTCCTCACATGTTCAAACATCTGTAGTATTTCTTTTCATTCTAACATGTACGTAAGTTATTAACTCTGTGTTTTTAGATCTTGAGTGTTAATGAAAACGAGAGCATTCCACTTGTGTTTTCCGACCGTTAGTCAATGTTAATTCGCTGCATTTTTCTGAGATTGAAATCTGACAATCTGAGACTGTAGTAGATATGCTTGCACATTTTCTAATTACAAATTCAAAATTCAAATTGAGTAAATTCTTTAAGCGTTTGTGGATACTTTCAATCTTCACCAATTATCTAAAAAAATAGAGTGCATCCCTGAGAAGTAGAAGTAATAAAGTACTTGTACCTACAAAATATTTGCGTGTATCATATATACGACACGTAAGTAGATTATCCTGACAATAGTTGGTCCACTTATTCCCGTGTTACGCATTGCAACAATATTCATGCTGTATTTTGTAGAGCTCATATTGAACTTCAACTTCACATGAAGAAAGACCAACAACAAAGAACGGAATTTCTCTTACTAGGCAAAAAAAGTAGCCCTGATATTGCGGTGACGTGAAAATTGATCTACGAAGCAACTACAATATTGAAAAAGGGAGAACTAAATAATAACGTGTCAGTCGTTTACATAATATTGCAACTAATTTTACAACTCAGTTTTTACCATTTTTATATCGCGGTCAGAAGCTCTGTATGGATTTCGATTTGAACCGTTATCATTCGCTGATGACAACTGTCGACCAACGATTCGAAAAATTGTAATTTCGTTATCATTGAGTGTGTAAATTCATAGTTCAATAGAAATTTCAGTCGTAATTTCTGGCTTAAGAATACCTGAAGCCATTGCAACTAAAAGGCTTCTGTGCAGGTAACAGTACGGAAAATTAAGCTTCCATGCTAGTCACCTAAATTATCACCAATACAAAGCCCCCAGTTCATGTGAGTGCTGAATGTACGTGAACTACAAAGTTCTATTTCTCTCTTGCATGCCGTCCTAGATTTTGGAGCAAAATTTTAGCGAACAATACGCTCACATTTCTGCTCAAAGTAAAGCAAGCTTTCACGACTTTCTCCGCTAAAGAAGCCTGTTTATTTAAAACATTTTTGTCTGCCCATAGAAAAAAGGCTTAGTGCTGTGGAGCTGTGAAGGTCTTCTTAGGAGAAATAGCCGCGAGGTCTAAGGCCTGCGTTGACGCGCGTCACACCGAGTGTACCCAGCATTAACGCTGCTCAGACCTCCATCATTCGAGCAATGGGGCTTCCATGTAATATGAAAACTTTTGCAGCGAAAGTTATCAGACAAAGTACTGAACTGAAAGTCGTCGGTGATCAGCATTACTGGCACTCTTCGCATTAGAGGTAAGGGACTTGGAGCGTTCAGTGTGATTTCAGGAATGGCATCGAAAAGTAACTTTTACTTTCTACAACACAAGTCAACAGGATTTACTAATGTGACCCAGAGTTGGCCTGGCCAGTAATTCAAACAAGTAAGTAGCTTGGCCCTCATAAGGGAACTCAGGTTGATAAAGCTTTTATTTATAATACTGGTAGCTAGCTGTATAGGTACAAAATACGTGTACCCAATCTTCATAATTTTTTGATGTGAGGTGACTAGTGTACTCCAAATGATCACGTATAGAATAACATGAATATAATAGCCAGAAGTCTCTCTCCGAAGTACTATACTCGCTCTGTAGACGAGCGTATGAGCGTCAGTACTGCATCGTGTCACGTGCATACCTTTAGATAAGATCGGAAGTGAAAATGAATTTCTGGATCTATACTCAGGTAAATATTGGTGAATTTTCGATTTATTGAACAAATTAGAGATAAAATTTTGTCAAAATACTTTCGACTCACCTATATATTGCCCCATTGGTTAGAGACGGACTACACTTGACACAAAAATGCCTGATTTAGGTTTCCATTCTGTGAGTATTTAGGATACATGACTGAATAAATAGTCTATCAGGTAAGTCTTTTGTCGTTATCACGAGCAGTATAAATTCGTAAATACGATAACATTCTTTACAGGAGTAGCTCATTCGTCAGACCTCCAAAATCCGAGATAAAATTTCCTCAAAAGCGAAGCTTATTTTGACGAGCATTTAGAAAGCTCGCCTGCCAAAATCAGAAGCCGCAGCTGATATCCTAATTTCAATAATCTTTTTCTGGCGTAGAGCTAAGTTATTAATTTCATATTGTGCCATGCACTTGAATACACAAAATATTATCGCTAGCAGACTCAAATGCTTCAAAAGGTTAATTTCTAAGAAAACAGACCGGTAGAACGAAGCTTGTAAGTTATTAGATTCGCTTTACTGGTCGATAATTCGGAGTTTTTTGGTCGTGAAATTGAGTCTGTACGTGTTAGAATGAAGAGCCTCAACTTTCGTTGCGTTCATTTCACTGCGCTGCCTGCACTCTATGACAGTGATGCGCTCTCATCGGCAACATGAAAGCTGGCCTCTACCTCATCCAGACGAAGAAGTGCTCATAAAATGTAATATTTTATGACTACTATATTTATGACTATTGAATATTGAAAATATCATATTTTATGACTACTTCAATAGTTTAGGTAAAATTTAGTTTAGTCACATCTTCAGTGACGGTATTGAAGAACTTTTTATGAGAAACTGATTTGTTCAACATACGGTAACTGTTCCATTGAACCTCAGCACGAATGCAGCATTCGAGCTGTCGTAGCCCTCCGTTGTGTACTCAAGTGATGGCAACTCAATGTTCCGCTTCTATTATTTTAAATTCGAATTTGCTCTTCTTACTTTGTATGTTAATGCAAGTATGCGTCATCCATTTCGGGGTAATTTGAAACAGATCTCTCGTAAGTACTGCATGAACTTTATAATCAACGCTGCTGGACCGCATTTCTAATTCTGACGAATTGTATTTCATTTTCCTTGCCACGAGTTTTGGCTACGAATACTAGCGTAATTTTTGGCGAATACTGGCGTAATTTGTGGCAAATACTGGCGTAATTGTGAAACGTATTTTTTTTGTGCAGCACATGTTTACGCCTGGACTAGAGTCGGTTTATAAATTATTCTGAATTTTATTGCTCACTCATGGAAAAATTTCTGAGTGCGCATCCAGAGCGCACTTCGATCTCCTGCGCAAGGGATTTGAGTCAGGGATAACGAGCAGCATAAAATGCGCGACGATATTTCTCTATCAACGCTTCTAAAACTCTCTCACGATATAATGATCCCATGGAGAATAATGTTTGCTCAACGACCACATGTCCATAAATCGCACACCCTGAAGAAGATTTAAGTGTGATTAGAAACGTTCGAAAAATTTACGCGTGCAGAAACACTTGCAATTCAACTTCCGTAACTAGGATAATTAGAGCAACGTTTCGACATTCCACTCGCTAAATTGATCGAAAATTATAAATACTTCACTGAAAAGTAAAAGAATACAGTATAAAACTCATTGAAATATTAGCTATTATAGGTTTACTACGTGGATTTGTTTTAAAATTTTTGCTGTTGAACTCAAAAAACGTAATTAAAGAAGTTATTCACCAAATTTCGAATATATTTCGCAATTTTAGAAATTCCTACAGAAATGTCTCTACTGAGAGTTCCTCGATTCGCCTGATCTCCAGAAGGGCGAGGGAACAAGGCTTTCTTGTTCACTGTTGAATGACTGAAATCATTGCCCACAAAACAGTGATGAGTGGTTCCCATGAAATCTTGTATAGACTTAGTCTAATTCTTATTCTACATGCAAAAATCATCTCTTCCCTTCACATGCTTGTGTTACAGTGTTCGGCCACGAGGCAGGACAAATTTCGTCTTTCGAGCTTATTTAATTGCGTATCGCTCTAATACTACACGAATTATTCATTAATAATGTGACTTCAATGAATTACTACAATTTCGTACGATTTACTATATTTATGAATTTTTCTGATATATTAGGATAAGATACGAATTATTGACTTACACTGCAACTTCAACGAATTGGCATAGAAAAATAGGTTCGCGATGTTGAAGCCGCTCGTAGCGGCTGTGACCCCCGCAACACAGCGGGTGACTTGCATTCATTGGCTTAAGTCAGACTTGTTGAAGGTAATTCAACAAAGATAAAACTTATTATTTCTTTATTTTGAAATTGCGAGAGACAACTTCCGGGTTACGTTCCATTTGCGCAATGAGACTCAATGTTTGGCATTTTAATCGCTTCAACTCTTTGATTAGAATTGAGTAAGTGCTATCGTATCAAGGATCATTGAATGACCAAAAGTATAAAAGACTGAAATGCTAAACTCAGAAATTGAACTATATCTGCATCCCTCTTCGTCGGTACATTTTAGAGAACATAAAGTGTAACTGGGATCCAAACTTGGCCGACAGACGCACGACATGGCGAATTAGCAAAGAAATGCTCATAAATAACTAAAACACATAGAGTCAACGACGGTTTGCAGCTTCAAGATCTTCGCTTTGAAACAGTTTCAGCATCTCATGTCTGTGTTTGTCTTCAGTTGTGTTTTCTTCAGCGTAATCGCTAGGGAAATGAAATTAAGGGACTTTTGTCAAGTAGATCTTGCCAGCAGCGTGCTGTGCCCTGGCTTTCTCTCGTAATACTCCCCTCATAAAAGACGTACTTAAATCCCTCTTTACCAGCCTTTAGCGTAATAGGAACAAGTCTACATTAAAGCTTTTACATAAGTCTGCCCCACAAACTTCGCTAATATTCGGGAGGCTTTACGTCGAGATGAAGCCTGGCACCAGGGACTCGAGACCTCATTAACAACTCGTTCTCATTTACCGAAGCTCTTCCTTAACAGCACAACTACTTGCAGGAGTGGTCGTGCGAGTTCGCAAAATAAGTGTACCAGCACAGAGGCAATATGAGCAGTAAATCGTAAGTCTGTGATTTCAAGAAGTCACGCAATGATGTTCTTCTTTCCGTGTTTCAGTTAGATTCAGATATATAGAACACCTGCGCTGCGGCAGATGTTTCTGTTCAATATCAGAGATGTCAATGTCAATGACATAGCCCCCCAAATGAAAGTTTCATGAGTAAATTGAAATTTTAAGTGATAGAGGAAGTGCATGTTAATAAGAAGAAGCTTTTGATATGGGTGCATGGGCAGTGGAGATTCGCTGTTTCGTTATCGCCATCAGTACAAGCTGGGTAGATTAACAGGCTCATCTAAAGTATGAACAACTTTGAGATTTCAATAAGAACCCATATCTTTGCAATCGTAAACTTGCTCCTTCAAGTATTTGTATTTACTCTACTACTGATGCTTTAATTATTTAATTTTTTTCAGCCTCAGAAAAAACAAAATAATTATTTGACCACATGCGCCTAGGTCCTGAGTCATATGTTGAAGATAAGACTTTGGCGGCTGTACTTAATTTCTAATTACACAGCCTAACTGAATCATACAGAATAAATGACCGTGTGTGTTAATTTACAATGAGATCTTGTTTTATTTTCATGAATCTATGAAACACCGCTGCCTCGCTGACCCGATTTGAAAGGGAAATTCATGACCCTTGCACACATAAAAAACGTTTATTTCTCTAGTAATATGCATCTTAGGTTGAAATTTAATGCAATTATAAAGTAATGTAGAATACCACCGTTTTGGTTCACAGCCCCTATAATTTAGAAGTTCTTGCCTCTCCAACGCTCGTCTTACATCGAATAGGGTCCAAATTCTCTCCCAAGGAGATTTCCTTCTTTTTTATAAGACATGAAAAAATATTTTCGATCACAGCGCAGACTTATTCTCGACCACACACTTAAATCTTAATATTTTCTTAGACTACACGTGCTTAGGTGGCGTTCACGTCACTACTATACGGACTCGTGTCATTAGTGTCCACAAAATTTCAAGACACCGCGAGTTCCAAATTATCGAGTGACATATCATGGCCATGATGGCTCGATGCTACCTCTACAGCTGCCTGCAGTTTCAGGCCGTGGGGTTCGTCCCAAGGTACACTGATGTCTCGCGCTCAAACGAACGCTGGCTAAGTTTACCCAATCCGTTTTCTCCACTGTTCCCCAAATTGGACGCAACCTCTGGCAATGTTCTCAAGACGGATTCCAGGCTTCGATCTGAGAAGAATGACGAGGGAAGGCGCCGCCGTGTTGAGCCTGGCTCCGATAAGTCCTGCGCTGTTTGTAGGCCAGAGATCCTGTCACGAATGCCATCGTGAAGCAAGAAGAAAATACGAGCGTAGTTGTACCGAAGCATGATAAGTGATGACTTCAGTTGTAACAAAAAAGCGTTTCAAGACAGGAAACTGCAGTGAGTCTGTGATGCTGCTTATGCATTTAAGAAATAACGATTTCAACTGCGTAACTTAATACGATGCATTTACCAAAGTTTCAAATTATAATTTTTTATTATATATAACTACATAATATAATCACATAGTAACTATAATTATATATAATTATAAATAATAATGAGAAATTGTTGATGTAACGTCACGTTTAAACAAAGGACTGCACATGATAAGCAGCAACACATCGGTGATCGTGAAATATTCTACGCTCCAGTGTTCTTCATGTGGCGGACGGCAAACTGAGTACAGTAACTTAACCTACAAGGAACTAGGCACGTCTGCTATTACCGTGTGAATGGAATGGAACAGAGGCATCTTTTTCCAAATATTTTGAAAAAAATTCAGAAAATATGGCTGCTTGACAGCGCGTTAGAGTAAACCCAACCCTGTGTGACGTCACAGTCTGCCTGACGTAAACAGCGTCCCGTCACTGACGTCATTGCTTGCTTTGGCAACGCAGACGACACAACCTCAAGGAATCAGTTACAAATGTTGATTATTGCCTATTAGTGAACACCGAATATTTATTTTTGAAGCAGTGACCCTCACTCATGAGTGAATTTACTGAGCAAAGCATGGGTTGGGAAAATACTGTTTGAAATTAAGGGAGCTGTAGAGTGATCTGACTCATTTTTTGGCCTCATAAAAGTGAAGTAGAAAATAAAGGGTGAATAGAGTCTTTTGTATTCAATGCTTTCACGAAATGCGACTTCTCTTTGTTTTGTTTCAGCTTGAAAATTCTTCCGTTTCTTTTTCAAATTATTTCGCCTCTATTGACGAAACAAATATATCCGATTGCTTCACCACATTCTGTGGAACTGAATGCAACTCCGTTACTATTTCTCTGGCGCTTTAAGATGAAATTGAAGCAAAGCATTGAGGGGACTACACTTCAAGTAAAATTGACTTGCAGGTTGGAAGTGAGTAGACTGCCAGTCTTTCCTGGGACAAGTGCTGATATTTTTTCAGCGCGCTGCCTATCGAAAAAATCCAGTGGGGAAAGATGATGCCCCAAACTAAACGCAAAATTTTAACTGTTGACCCTAACAAGGTCAACACCTAGAGAACAGAGAGCATGCGTTGGAGCCGACCACCCTCAGCATGTCGGGGACTGCGGATTTCACGAAGCGGAAATGTGGTGCGCCCGACGGCAACCCACAGGGGATCTCGACAGCAGTCGCGACCTGGGAAAGCAATGAACGTTGTAAATGTACGCGTGTTGATGCTAATTAAAGGTAACGCTGGAGTTCAGCTTACTATTACGTAAAGCGCAAGAAATCTTGCAATCGGTTAATATTCGGTTAGCGATCTTTGCTTGAACTTAAAATGCTAGGTCACGAAGTAATTTGCCGGCAGGAATCGAGTGAAGAACTTTTGTTAATTTCGTTGACCGGTGAGGATTTTTAGGGATAATGCACAAAACTGGCACAGCAACCCACCTCACCGTCAGACCTCGAGAGGTCGAGGCAGCCGAGACGCAGAGGCTGGGTGCGAGACGCTGACGGGAGCACCAGCTCCTATGTTACTAAAGCTCAGGGTTAATTCGAAGAGCAGGCCACAGGCCGTGGTTGGCTAGTGATGCATCCTAAGGTACTTCAGGAGCTATCAAATAAATCTAGGGTAAAAGTACGCCGCGTGTACGTGTGAGTGTGTGCGTGCGCCCGAGTGCTGGCGCGTGTCGGCATGATGCGGACCCTGGCCCTGGACACTAAGTTGAGGTGTCCTGCAAGTTGCCGTAATTGTTCGGCAACATTGCAAATGACATCATACATTGAGGCTCATACGTCTTCACTTTCATGAAGTGCAAATGGCAGGAAAAATAGGCACATCCCACTAAAATTCGAATGAGTCCCTAGCTTAGAATTGCTGAACTAATCTTCGTTTGGCAAAGCAAATCGAGTTTCTTCTACATCGTCTTCACGCTTCAGTCTTTGTTCTCCATGCAGATGTCGGAACGCAGTCATTGAGTT
Organism: Orchestia grillus; assembly: GCA_014899125.1. NCBI lineage: Eukaryota > Metazoa > Arthropoda > Malacostraca > Amphipoda > Talitridae > Orchestia > Orchestia grillus. The sequence goes on from VOMN01092391.1 coordinate 11,186, forward strand.
TTACAGCATGAAACGACAAAATTATTCAGTTTCATAAGGATGTTGCTAGTTATTATGAAAACTTAATCCAGTTTTACCCCAAACGTATGTACGTACGCTTGTAGCTAGTTCTTTATCCACAGTTCAATGCAGCCTTTTTTGCCAAGAAAATTTTGGCCACAAATGGTTAGAGTTAAGTCATCGTTTCGAGCATAATGAAAGGGAGCATAACGCGACTTGAAACGGAGTTTTGTATTGTTTATGCTAATGGTTAATTTGTGGGAAACAATGTAGCTGACGCTTTTGTATATTATGATGATGTGAGCCGTGTTGATCGTTGTGGTACGTAGAACAATGCAGAATCAGGTAAATGTAAGATGCAAGTGCAAACTGAAGTTTATTAGATTGAAATTTATAAAAAAAACGCCGAAGTTAATGTATATATTAGAATTGAAGATATTACGTCTAAAAAATTAAACATGTACTCACACAAATGGTTGAGATTACGAAAGAATTTACTTGAATGAATGACTTGAAAAAATAAGCGTTGCAGTGAATCAAGATTTTGAAGCCTTCACTCGCTGCGTTCATTTTCATGCGCAATTACTAAAAAACCTTGCTGCTCATTAGCCTGAGTGTATTTTCCTCTGTTGTGCCTACTACATTGCTTGCATTCCTGCACTTGAGCAGTGCTTGACGGAGTCAGGGTAGAGTGCTTGTTGGACCATTGCCACTTGACCCCATCACTGATAAGTTGATTATTTCTAGCTGGCAAGTAAATTCTAGATGGAAATAAATCAGCAAAGGGCTAACCCGAGTTTTGTTTAGTTTATGAAGATCCCAGAACGTGGGTCATTTTGGGCAGCGACGACAATGGCACAAGTGTTATGGCATCATTGCAGCAGTTTATTGGTACAGAGCTCGGCTATTAGAGCTTTAGTGTCGTCTGTTTATGGCGAATAGATGTCCAATGGGAGCCTAGCAGCATTAATGTTATCTTGCTCAAAGTCCAGAGAGCGCATTTCGATGTCGCCATGACACGACTTGGTGGCTATTCAATTGAGATTTTAATTCACTCGCCCAGCTCATGAAGAGTGAGAGTGGAGCTAGAGCTTTTTCTCCTGTAGGGTTCTCATGGACTTAGCGATCATATATTTTGTGCATAAAATTACGGCTACGACTCGAGAATTTAGCAGCGAGTATGCAGTGACGCTTAAAGGCCGAAAATAGATAGTATAAATTTTATGTATTTTCGTCCGCAGGCATTGGATTTATCTATGAATTTAAATCCAATGCCTGCGGACGAAAATACATAAAATTTATACTATCTATTCTAAATCTATAGTAAAATACATTAATCCAATTCTAATGTCCCCGTACTTAACGCTGGAGAACAGTATTTCGTGACGAGAAAACCCTAGAAAACCACATATTTGTGTGCACTAAAGGGCTAAGATACCTTTAATCAATGATGAGCTAAAAACCTACTGAGTATTGTATGTGAGCGTTCTATTTTCGGTCAAAAGTGGAAATAATTAACATGCATTGTAGTTATCCAGCATAGCACTGCAAAACCTGGGTACTTGACGTGTTTCGATGAAATCCAAGTTTTTCACTCAGCTGTTCAGAAGAACCACTCAGTCTTAACGGGTCATTAAAACCGCCTCATGTCAGTCTGTATTAACAGAGCGTAGCTACGCTCTAGGCTTCAGGCGGTTCATCACAACGATGGTAGTTTTCTGACGTATTCTGCATAACGACCGCGCCACTGCATTGCCAGCAATGAACTCTGCTAAATTAACTGCACCGGTTATTAATAGAAAACTTTCAATCTTAACTTTACCTTCCATCATTTGATGGAAGTGATACCGGAACTCTTTCGAAATGCTAACAGTTCTTTTTCAGGAAATGAGTTACCTTTGAGTGTGATATGAGGGCTGTGAAAATTAATTACCCGAAATGCACAAACCTTGTATGGCATAACTGAATTAACGTCCTGAAGCGCAAACTTACTTGAAATTCATGTTACTCTGAAGTAATAGATTTATTGTAGAATTGAATACGTGTGGGGAATGATCATACTACCTCTTGTGATGCTGCTGCAGTAGCAGCATGTATATTCGCACATCATCATCTTCAGGTGTCTCAGTTGAGCAAATTCAAATAAAGTAAAACTTAAATATTTGAATTTGGATTTTTAAACTATCCACTTCACGCAACAACGAAATGAAATCATGAGTAGTCTATTTGCCCGAGTTGTGTCAAAAGATCCATGCAGAATAGAAGGTTTGAATGCATTGTTAAAATTAACGTACGGTGGGTAGAGGGAGGCAAACGTTGGCCTTAATCGTGCCTAAATCTCATGTCTTATTTAGCTCTCCCTCTTGTAGAGCCGACATGTTATAGATAAGGAGAGCCAACTTGATTTATGAGGGGTATGTCCACAATATATATTAAGTGCTTCTGCGCCCAGGCTGCTGATGTATGTCTACAAGTGGCTGTTAAACTTGGGGGAGCCAAGACGTCGACTCTAGACGAAATATAGTAGAAATATAATGATCTGAACCATTATTCCCTAGATTTGTAATGGGCTCGTAGTGATAACGAACGACTTTGATAATGAAAATATTTACAGCTAATGAAAACGTATCATAACCCTTGTTTGAAATATAATGTTACCTTTCATTAAAGAACGTGGCAATAGTGAAATAAATGTAACTCTTTAGAAAAATAGGATTAGATAACGATAGCACCGTGTAAAACAGAGAGCATAGATACATGCAAGAATACAGCATCACGAGGAAAGAAACACAAGAAGCGACCTGTGCTCAGAAGAATTGGAATGGCTAACAGTTTTTTGCTGCGACGCCAAAATCTTTGGATTGATGGGAGTGCCAGTGGTGTTTATTTGGCCGATGCTTTGCTCGAGGTTTCTTTAATTGCGCCTTGCGAGACGAAAATAAGGCGAGGCCGAGATCACAGCGCTTGAACGGCTCAAATTTGCTAGAAAACTTGCTGCTTCGGGGGAAGAAATCGATACTTTAATCTCGAAACAAAAGGATCTTCGTTCAGATGAGATCGCGTTTTATTTTCGAATTTTGATGAAATTTAAAAGTTATCGGTATTCTTTTAAAGGGCAGGTTTGAACTTATAGATATGGAAATCCTCTATAATTTCAACATGGTTTTTACTAACTTTATAGCAAATTAAGGTATTCATACTACGGCTGAGGGAAACGGTCTTCTTCAACAGTTCGCTGATATGCGAAGGTACACCATGCACACCAACCGGCGGCACCCCAGTGTGGCCAGGGCATAGGGGCCCAANATTTTCAAGATATTCAAGATGTATATGCCTTTCATCCTTAGGGGGTTTTGAACTATGATGAATTCGAAAATGATTAAATTACAACCTTGATATTTATGAGCATTTAATCGTTTTTTGATAATTATTCCAGTCGTAATAATGTAACTCATATTGGGAGGCACACATTTTCACCAACAACATTTCAACTTGAAAATCACGTCGGCTCTGTCTGGATGGCAGTTTACTGACGAGGACATATTGAGTTTGGTTTGGAGGTTTTCTGGTAAAATTGGTATGCAGGGTGAATTGTCATTTCTAGATGCCTTGGTTGAGACATCGGGGGCATTCATTTGAGAGATCAATACGCACTAAGCCTTCCAATGCAGGGAACACCATTCATTACAGCTGTGAGGCCCCACAGCAGGGGAAACGATTCATTACGGTTGTGAGGCCCTACAGCAGGGGAAACGATTAATTACAGCTGTGAGGCCCAACAGCAGGGGAAACGATTAATTACAGCTGTTAGGCCCCACAGCAGGGGAAACGATTAATTACAGCTGTGAGGCCCAACAATATGTTTTGAACTATGGTGAATACAAAAATGATTAAAAATAGAACGTTGATGTTTATGAGCTTTTAATCGTTGTTAAAGAGACATTCTAGTTGTGCCAATTTAGCTCGTATTCAGAAACTTGCATGCCAATTTATTTCATATTGTTAGTCGTGTGAAGGGGTTATTCGTACATTTCTCAATAGAGATTAGAAAATGTGCTGCACCTGAGCTACCTTTCATTCTGAAATAAATAGAAACAAGCGACTGTTAATAAGCAACTTGTCTCCTAATTGCTTGGTGGATAAAAATATACAAGAGTTTCTGAAACGAATTTTGAATAACAGCAATGCAATTGGTCATAATAACAGATATAAAAAAATACTTTATGAAAACTAGTTGAATTCGAATTATAGAATAGATGAAAAAAGTGAAAATATATTATGAAAATTTTGCCTAAACAAGTACATAACGATATGCTAATCAAACCCTGAATACGCTACAAACATCAGAAAATGAGTGGCCTCCTCGTTAGAAACAACGCGTCCTCGTCACCAGACAGCGATCTGGACGCAGCCAATGGGACTTACCAGCTCAAATCTGACAGGAGAGAATGTATGTATTCTATATGAGTTACATTGGTACTACTAGAATAACTCTTAAACAACGATTACTGGTTCATAAATATCAATGTAATATTTTTAATCATATTAGTATCACCACAGCTCAAAAAATACTAAGGATGAACGATATATGAGTTCCTCAATTTTGTATTGAGGTAATTAAAAAAAGTGTTCAAATTACAAAGGCCCTTCATAACTATAATTCGAACCTGCCCTGAATGACTGAACGAAAACACTATTGACTCATATGATTTACAATTATTGAATATAACAGTTCTGAAAATTAGTGGAACCATTGCCGCAGTCTTCTCTTTTGTTTATGTGAGCCGTCCTGGAAGCGTGTCCCTCATTGCATGTTGCAGCCTGAGTGCCATGCTCGTACAATGTTATGAAGGGCCTCGAATTTAGCCAGAGCTTTTTTTACTATGTTTTGAATGAGACTGAAATTTCTCCCTCACTGCTTCAGCTTGATGATGATATGAGGACAACGAAACGTCACGTTTTTATAGATTGAGTGTTCTGGCAGATATGATAAGCAGCTTCCTGAGTTTCAACACGCAATGAACAAGGACAAACACGATTATATAGTAACAAACTTCGGTATTTCCTGTTGTACGAGTACGTGCAAGGCCATTTATGAAAAGGAACGCATTACTTAGCGAAGGAAAATTTTCACCGATGTTTCGCTCTCGATGTCCTGATATCATTACATGGAAGCGGCAAAGCTGCAATACAGTTGTGTTCTTTCAAACCATTATGAGTAAATCGCCCGGCCAATGAGAGGGGTGGAACCCAGCCAGTCTGTCGCAGCACCCGCACCTTCAGTACTTGTACACTGGTTGCACGTCAGTGGAAATTTACCAATTCGTTTTATATCATAAATTGAAACAAAATATAGAATATATATTATCACACGTATCTCTCTCAATGTAAGATTGTTAAGTTATACTAATAAATAAGTATTATGTTTAAATAAATGTTAATTTATGTTTTTCATAGTTCATTCCAAGACACACTTGCATGGCTTCCAAAAGTCTAAGCCGTACCATACCTATTACTAAATGATGAACATAAGCTCCATTCAAGGATATAATTTTTTCTCCCTACAATTTCATCTTAACACGAGGCCAAGATAGCTTTTAGAGCCGTCATCTATCCACATCTAGACACACAAACTGAACATTTCTGATTATTGTGAGCTGCGGCCTCAACAATGACTTTGCAGTGCCCCAAAAAGCTTCATAAGAACACAAGTCTCTCAACGAAACTGGTGCGCTAGAGAACGGATCTATAGAGATGTAAAGTACTGGTGCGCTAGAGAACGGACCTATAGAGATGTAAAGTACTGGTGCGCTAGAGAACGGACCTATAGACATGTAAAGTACTGGTGCGCTAGAGAACGGACCTATAGACATGTAAAGTACTGGTGCATTAGAGAACGAGCCAATAGAGATGTAAAATTCACTATGAAGACTGACTAAACTCACTCATGAAATAAATGCAAGACATAGCAAACAACATTGCCGCACTATGATCATTCATAAAGCAATATTGAATTGCGCACAAATAAACATAATTTCAATCGTGGTAAAATTGAGTGTAGAATGAAATCGTTCAAGTTTTTCGTTATGCGTGTTGGGGAAAAAACATATGATATTTTATGAAAGCTATATGAACTGTTATTCTGTGACAATGCTCTTTTTGGACACGCTCTAAGTAGATATACAGCAAGGTATTTTCTTCTCTACCAGAAAAAATGGTTACTGAGGAGTAGAATGCATTGTTTCAGAACAAAACGCATCTCAGTACTCTCATTTCGCACGTAAGGACTGCACACATTTTACAACACAGAAATTTATGTTCGTGCTTCACTTCAGATAAACTGAACCGAACTTCATTAAAGTTTGACTTAGCCGGCAACAGGCGATCCCTAACCTTAAATTCCTTCCAGAATTGAACCTGCAAAGTAGTGACACTTACTATAATTATTGCATGGTCGCTCGCTACATTACGAACACAACGTTTTTTCAATATATTGCATCCAGGAAAAGTTTTCAGTTCTCTAGCTTTCGAGGTTCAATTGCTGAGAAAAGAAATCATTCGATCACAAACAAAAAATGAATCCACGAGTGTCCAAAACGTATTTCAATTTAGTTACACTTTAAACAACAAAAAGCAAATCTAACAAAAATTCTAGTAATTCAAGTTTTGTAGTAAGCCTTCTGTTAACGTCGTTTTGATTCAAGCATTGAATATATTTTGGAAATTTCATTACAAATTTTACGAGTCCGTGTTTTATGAATTTAATCATAATGTACGCTTTAAGACACGCGCGAGAAAACAGACAGAACATCACTGTCGGAAAAATTGTCGGAAAAATTTTTCCGACAATTGTTGGAAAAATTTGTATACTGTCGGAAAAAGTATACTGTCGGAAAAATTTCAGCCTTCATAATCGGCGCATTATTTGACATCATCCGTCATCTGAACAATGTAAGTTTGTTTCTCTGGATTATTATAAAAATCTCAGACCCCGCGTTATTCTTCACATTTTGACCTTCCAGCACCTTGAATCCACTTCAGGAAGGCTATTGATCCTCGATAATCCATCCATCGAGTAAATTACACACCTGAAGTTTCTTAATTCAGGAATATTAAGGATTTATGAGACACATCACTTTATGCAACGAAGAAATGCTTGAAAATTACACAATTATTAAATAAGAGATGGTAATTTTAAAAAGTCCATCATATAAAAGTGTACAAAGGAGTTAAGTGTATCAGAAAATAGAAGTTTTACGAAATATATTATTTTTCTTGAAGTCATTGTCTTAAGCAACGGTACCAAAGACTATACTCTAATAGACAACACGGGACCCGTTGGCTCAAATGAAATTTATCAAAATCAAACCGTATCCAGAAATATATCCGATGCNCAGAATTTTAGTATTATACTAGATAGAGAATAAATAGATTGTACAGACGGATTCATTGTACGAAGTACTTCACCTCTGGGCTTGTCTAATATAATTAAAAGTAAAAATCAAATTTAAATTCGAGCTAGAAGTAAAATACCACACCGCTCATGAAATATGTACGTATGAAGTGTGGAACCAGCTTGGGAGCAACAGATCTCATTTTCGATACGCATCATCTGAACAAATCAAAACTTGCGGAAGACAGCCGGTCATCGAGAAATGACTTGACGCTGCTCCTCATATTCGAGCGCAGTCGTCCAGATTGAGGACCAGATCTTGACATGAAACTTTGGACTTCCTTTAATTGATTGCGATTCTCTCAACGAGATTTATTGAATGTTTGTTACTCTGCAGAGCAAATTGATACAAATTCAAGAGACAAAATGAAGTTGTGTCGTCTTTCCAATACGACATTCCCAATAACGGACTCTGAAATACCACCTGCTTTAATATGAGAAGATGTTTCAGAATGGAATCTTGATAAAGATGAGTTCGTATAAGGATACTCAGTGGTAACATATATGCTTGTTTATTTTATTTTCATTTATTCATTAATATTAATTAAAGCTATGAATACGGACATTGCAGAAGAACATCCAGTCAAATACTGACTGCAATGTGTTGCAGCTATTCGCTAATTGTAAATATAATTTGATGAATATGAGGAACTGAGAGTGGCTTTCAAAATGAAATTTTTTTATAATTCTGTCGTTATAATTTAGCGAACTTAACATTTCAGAGCAAATTTTTATATGCATATTTGAGCACATTCCTAGATAAAAATTCAATACTCCTTGAAGTTTAGGACACTGATGAAAAATCTTACAGTTACTATCCTGAGGCGATAAAACCTGAAACACAAAGTAAAATCTATAAAAAAAATCAAAAGTAGAAAACATATAAGCATTATCGGTATATTCTATGTGCATAAATGTAATTGCAAAGCCTACAGAAGTTTTGAATTTTATTTGATGTGGGATTTTTGTCATTCATGGAACCCTGCATGCTGATTTTGGCAGAAATATCCTCGTAGGTGAAACTTTTTCCTTTCCACGAAAAACGCCAGGAGAAACTTGACCACCGAGCCAGCGTTGCCTTAAGTCTTTTTCTTTTACGGCAAGTTTAGCGACGAGGAATTCAGACTCCGGTCAGGAAACTAGTTTCATTTTTTTTGAAAGCAGAAAACGAGTTGTTTCGACTTCACAGAAATTTCAGCAAAAATGGAATGATAGTAAGGTTTTCAGCGATGACCAACAATGGAAATCGAAAAGTGACTAAAGTTGTCATCATCTGAAATTTAGCTTTCTAAAAAGAACTTTGCATTGATTAGCTACGGCATTTGTGCCCTGGACTCTGAAATTAATTCGACGAAAAGCGGACATGAAGTTTCTGAAGTTGAACTACGCCTGTTTGGAACGAAAATAAGTTGGTTTGTTCCTGCAGGAGGCTGAGCTAAGAGAACTACAGAATAAGAATTGGAAGTTGTGGAAGCAAATAGGGCAAGTCGTGTATGGGGCACTAAGCAGTCCGCAACTTGGCAGTTGGAGGACCTAAGCAGGGGAAGATATTGCGGAACTGGCGACCTCTTCAACAACAGTTGAAATTCATGCCGTTTCAAGGCACGAGAAGACGCCAGCGCTCGACTCCAAGAGCCCGTCTAGATGGGAACTCGGGACAGTTTACCTTGCTATCCTATTAAAAGTTCCTTGCACAATGGAATGCTGGCAAACTTCAAAATTGGCTTACAATTGAGAGGAAAAACTTTTCTACCACTGTCGAAATCCTTTGATAGCCAACCGTCGGGCTTGTTGCCCAACTTTTCTCGCTGGAGGAAAATGTCACGAAGTTGAACTTCAAGGCAGCAATTCTAGACTTGCTCTGAGAAACTCATGGCTGAAATTTCTTAATTCACATCACAAGTCGCGCCTAAGCACCAACATTTTTACTCCGTTATGTCTTTTATGTTCTTCCTCTACTTGCTTTTCAGTTTTGAGGGTTATTCATTTAGAAAATAAAACTATGAAAAAGCTGCAATTACGATTAACTCTAAGAATCGATAACCGTGCATATTAAGTCTTGATGTTGTGTGAGTGCCTTCCCTACATTGCCATTGTGACAACAATGTTTGAAGAGCGTAAGTTTCTAAGTGACTTCTTCAGAAGGAAGACACAGTCTTTAAAGAATTCGCGTCGAGAAATCAAGTTTGGATGTCAGTAAGAGGGAACAAAGGTCTTTAATTTAAGAATAAATGAAAATATATCCTAGACCCTGAGGGATGTGCCTCTTATTCCCCATATCCACTCCTCGTTTGATGAAAGTTGATGCAAGGTTTGAAATGAATCTCTGCTTTTATAATTTATATTTTGCTTAGCTTGGCAGTGTTTTACACCAACTTTTCCCTTCACGCAGAACAGAAAAACTCGAAAGGAAAATTATGCGTGTTGTTATACTTGGGTACCATTTAACTGCTATGAACGCGAAGCAGATTGGAACTTCCCACCCTCGGAGTGTTGACAGAAAAAACTACTGGAAGTGCGGACCACTTTTTGCAGTAAAGCCCGAGGGTGAGCAGATGGGAGCTTGAGAGCAGCCAGGGGTTATAATCGTCTTATCTGTAATTTCAATCCTACTGAGCTCCGAACACATCATTGCAGCGAAATCCTTACGTTGTATTCGAAATCCACTCTCTGTCTTGTTGTAAGCAATTTGAGCGCATGGTGAGTCGGTTTTATTTCCTGTAGAGCAACCGACTCACGTGTAAAAAGAAGAAAATTCAAGTTTGCTTCATTAAAACGATAATACTCGGAGCGTTTAGAGCAAAGATTAATCTCAAATACCTTGCTTTATTGGAAAATTGGGATTTTGCTGCTAGCTGTAACAATTACCCCCAAAATTGAGACGGAAACGTGATAATTTTTTAAACGGCCCAGAGAGCTGGTGGAAGTTCCCATTCGAAGCCTTAAAAGAAGCCCTTAATGAATGTTGCGGCGGCTTCGTTATAGATTTGTCAAAAGCCTCACCACAGATTGAAAAATTGTTTAATCATTAAGTGTTAATAAATGCTACCGTATTAAAGGTTTTTGCTAGCAGCATTAAGCTTTCTAAAGCTGCTCCGAACTTTATTTAAATCGAGTAAGCATAATTGAAATTGCCTAATCGTTACCGAGAGAACGCCTTACGCAGTCACGACGCTACGACAGATTGTGACATTTATGTGTTCCTGATGGAAGTGATCAGCAGCACGTTATTTACGCTGGGGCATTAGACTTTCACGAATGATCTTTGGCGCATTTCATCCAGTGCGCAATGAAACGGATTTTAATTTATATGAATAAATGTCAGAATGAGTGGGTAATAAAAGCTTATCAATATCGACCATACAATGCTGAAAATTAATTAGTTATGCATGGTTCGTAAGTAAATGAAAATTCGTTCTTGTGATTATAGTTTGAATTAAAAACTAGTCAACAGCTTTAAATTACTACGGAGATATGACCAAACGAGAGAATTTCCAGTGAAACCTAACGAAGTCCAGCAGTGTTTCCTGAATTTCGTGACTGAGCTTTCAACTATGAAAAAGCGATTCAGCTGCAGGTGATGTTTGGAAGCTGACATCTGTGAGCGAGCGAACGCAGCGTTGTGAGCTTGTGCCCCCCTGCACCTGATCAGGTGAGGGCGCCTCCTGCCGAGGTGTGCCGCTCGGACACCGCCACTGACCACCCACTCAAAGCAGCTGAGATTCACTGATCTTCGCGATGGATTTTGCGATCTGACACTAGACCTATGTGCTTCTCTGGTCCCATAGGCGATCAGCAAATGCTACTCGTGAAAAACCTCTCAACTCCTAAAAAAAAGAGCATTTCACGGAGATTCCCCGATCCTTCAATGTGTGTCGTTAATGCGAGGCAGGTTGCCTAAGAGGTCGTTATTTTCTTGAATGTTAAAAGACTGATTGAATTTCATTCATTCTTAAGGCAAACGCTTCAGAATTTTGCATATGTATGTGACGAACACTTACTGTTACACAGTTTCGCTCTACTTTTTCCTAGTTATAGATCAGAATAAAAAAAGTCATTCACACTTCTAATAGAATTGAGCCCCTTGAGCCTCCTCCTTGCGGGGCTGTGAACACGTCCAGCCTGGCGGAAAGAATATAGCATTTGATCAATTATTTTCAGTGTCAGAGGACGAAAAATTTTCCTAATCAAGATTAAATATCACAGGAAATAAATAGTGACAAACACAAAGAGATTATTCAATTGCGTTGAATCATTTCGAAGTGAATTCTTATTCCTTTAAATATGACGAGACATGTGCATGAAATTAGGTTTGGAATTCTTCCGAAGGGAATGCTTAATTATTCCTTAAAAAT
>VOMN01092412.1:0-39224 GCA_014899125.1 Orchestia grillus
TGCCTAGAAATACAGGGTAAATATGTTGTACATAACACATCCATGTGAGTCAAAGTGACTCTCACCGCTACAACTCACTGCCAGACTTTGACACTACAACACATTTTTAAAAGGTGGCTCTTGGTTCTGTCCGTTTTTAGAACCATGTGTAAAATTCTACCTTTCAAAGTTACAGCCACGGTTGTAGGAGTTTTTTTTATTGAATTCCTTTCTTATTTAGGTAGACACCATCTTCCCTCTTTGTAATCCTTGACCTGTTTTTTGTATCTTGTAGCTAATGTTTCTCAAGTATAGGAACATGTTCATGTTATTTTTTCCAATTTTGTTTCGTCTTTTTGAGCTACTACAACTATCGCCTACCATCTGGGAACCAAAAATTTACTTAAAAGTGTCTTTGTACCTAAAAGTTCATGGAGCTACTCTGTGAAGATCAACCATATTAGAAAAACATCTGTAAACCCTTGATACATATAATCCTGAACTAAGATTGAAATCACTAATGCACTCTGACATAACATTCGTTGTCGATTTCTGAACTCTCTTGTTTACAGTTCAAATTATTTTACAGTCGGACTGGGCATCGTTCTGGCAGCCCAAGATCATGGACCTGCCGTGGTGGGCACACCTCATGTGCCGCGACACAGCTGAGGCGACGCTCAGACGCAGTCCTTCTGGCACTTTCCTCATGCGCTGGTCGGACAAGGGCTATCCAGTCGTGTCTCTCAAGTGAGCGATGTCTTCTTGTGGCCGGAACGCCTGGCCAAACTGGCCGTGTGTTCCGGACAAAGGTTCAAGTACCTCTCTGTTGTAATCAGGTGTTACAACGCCTGGCTAAACTGGCCGTGTGTTCCAGACAAAAGTTCAAGTATCTCTCTGTTGCAGTAATGTGTAGTGTGTATAAAGTGAAGCATTCATGAAGGGGATATGATAGGTGAAGCTGTCTCTGTAAATTCACAGTAAAGAAGAAATTTCAGGATCTCCCTCACCCCTCGTGCCGCATCACGCTGACGAAATTCGTGCAGCGTCGGCCGATACTTGCATGTCCGACACATGAGATTCCACTAGTCAGAGGCAGCTCTTGTGTCCATAACAATATTGCTCCAATATGTACACTAAATGTATGAATGTGCGAGTTGAATGCAAGGGAATATACTCGTGTTGACGTTGTGTGGTTCACCTCTGAGAAAAAATTCCCGTGAGTCTCAATGTAGTTAGTAATGGCGAATATTCCCTGTAGTCTGCCAGAAGATTTTCACATTCCCAGTAACTGCCCCTCGTTTTCTCGTAGAAATCTATCGAACATTTTTTATAAATGTATCCTGTTTCATGTCGTACTCCTCTTGGAAGATGTGAGGGCAGGAGTTCAGGGGTAAGTCCTGTGTAGATGGGAGGGCAGGTGTGAGTCCAGCGTAGATGGGAGGGCAGGTGCGAGTCCAGCGTAGATGGGAGGACAGGTGTGAGTCCTGCATAGATGGGAGGGCAGGTGCAAGTTCTGTGTAGATGGGAGAGCAGGGGTGTAGGCTGCTTCACTTTTTCTGATGCAATTACAGACTATTCGGTATGCATTTCTTCAGTAAGGCATTGGCAGAGCTGCGTGCTTGAGTGGTGGCAGTTGTGCTACAGGCCTCTGTAATTTCCGAGGAGCATTGGAAGGTCCCCACGTCTCAGAAGTAACACGCCCTCTGTATCTGGGTCCGTGCATGGTCGTTCCATAGGGTGTTCTACAATTGGCGCCAAATTGAAAATTAAGAAAAGTGCATAAATGTATTCAGACACAATGCGTGTGGATGTATGGCAGACATGGTGTTCCATGATACATCAAAATCGTTATAAATATGCTATACTTACATGTGTTCACAAAACCTTTTGGTTATCCACCATTCATGATGTAGTGCCTACTATGTAAAATCCTACCCACACGTATGCCTTTATTTTAACTCGTCTTGCGCTGCGACTTGCTATTATTAAAGCTGAATTTCGTGTGCAGAGTTTTGGAAGAAGTGAAGCACATGCGCATTCGCAAGGAAGTGCACGAGGGGCGCGTCAAGTTCTACTTCTGCCCATCACGCAACTTCTACACCCTAGAAGAGCTGGTCAACTACTACCACCTCTACCCGCTCTCCGAAGCTTTCCAGGAGTGAGTGCTTTCTAGTTTCGTGCTTCATCTTATTGACCTTGGTAATAGATACAGCAACTACGCATTTATTAATCCACCTCGACCTTGGCGTTATTGTTGTCTATTATGGCATTCAATTTTAGTTTCGTTGTTTTTCTTCATAAAAGTTAACTTAAGTTTCACTCAGTATTAGTGTTGTCTAGTATAACAATGAGCTTCAGTTTCATTATTTTTCTTTATTACAATTAACTTCAGTATCATTGTTTTTATTTACGACAGTCGACTTGTCTATATTTTTCTGTATTACAACCGACTTCAGTTATTGCTTTTCCATTGTGAGCTTGTGGCTTCTTACTTTTCACGTATTCTAACGATGCCGCAAAATTCAACTGCGATGGGCAAGAAAGATGTTAAAGTCTGGAGAGAGGAAACCGCGAGATATGCACTCCGCGCTCGATACGGTGGGTTAGTTTCTGCCAACTGTTGCCGCCCAATAATTCGCTCTGCGAGCCTGTAACCTTGGCTTAATCAGGCATGGTTCATAATTCGGATCCTGCGCTGCCTTTTCCAGAACATTTCTGTTCACTTGGCTCTGGTTTGTGTGTATTTTCTAAGCTCATCCCACGTATTGCCAAGGAGATTGAATAAACATAGACACGGCGTAATCTAAGATTTAATAATCTTTGTTCAAACTTTTTCTTCAATAATAATTTTTTCTTGATTAAAAGTTTCCGAAAGGGATACCTCGTAAGTCTACGGATATTACGACCAACAGTCACTCGTAGGGCTGAGAGTCTCCAATGACCAAATCCTTACGTTCGTTAGCTCAGAGCTGTAATCCTCTAGACTTGGGAAAAGTGAGCCCCTGGTAAACATTCTATCTCCGATTCCTGGAATTCCTAAGAGTAGCGCCCCGCGTATTGATGTGTTGTGCACACACTACAGACTGGAGGAGACGCTGAAGCTGCCGGTGTACGAGTCGGCGGTGTCGCTGTACGAGTTTACGGGGGGCAGCCCTGGAGGGACCAAGACTGCAAACTACCTCCTCTTGCAGCCCGGCCAGCGTGTCGTGGTGCTCGGCAAGCAGGAACAGGACCGAGGCTGGTGGAAGGGCAGGAGTGGCAGGCAGGTGTGTGGATGTAGGGGCAGGTATAGATCATGTGAGAATGTAAGGGCAGGAATGTAGATGTCAGTCATGTGAGGAGGTGAGAGTAGGTGTAGGTCATGTGAGGTTGTAAGGGCAGGGGTGACATGCTACCGCATGATTGTGTTTTAGATCCTGAGCTAAAAGGTATTATTTTTAGAAACTTTGTCAAAATTGGGGTCGTCATTTGCTTTACTAAGGTAAGATAGCAAAAAAGCACTTGAAATATTCCGATTCTGTTGAATGGCCCCTCATTTAACGCCTTACTTTCATAGACGCCAGAGAATGGCCGATGTTGAGAAGAGCAATTACGATGTTAACAACGTAGGAGGGTCTTAGAAAAAAACAAGTTCAGCGCACTGGGGAGGTTTAGCTAGGCAGTCGAGTTCGGCAGTATGAGGCATATCAACGCCGCGTGTGATATCGTGTTGTTTGCTCAGCCCGTGTTATTAGCGACATGTTCAAGCTGGGTTTTGGCAACTATTTTTTGTATTGTTATCGTTCTAATCATTTGTTTTAAGTTAACAGATTGAAATTCACTGATATTCTTCCTGAAACTTTTTGCATATTCTTTACATGTCATTTTTAATACACTACCATGGTCAAAATGTTCGTTTCACCCTGGGAAAATGTTCGTATTTCAAAAGCAATCAAGCTTAATAGTTTATTGTACCTCGTTTTTCACTGAATACATCTTTTTTTGTATTACGCATAGATTCTAAAGGATTTTGCGAACAATATAAGCGGATAGATATTCATTGTGTGAACAAAGGATGAGAAAGATTTTCAAATGAAGGACAAGGTTTTGAGGCTTCAGCTTCCCTCCCCAGTTGCTCCCACGAATTTTCGATAGGACTTAAATCAGGAGACTGTGGGGATCATTCGATGTGAGAAAATGATTTTATGCCATCTCTGAACCATTCTTGTAAAACATCAGACCGGTGAAAACTTAATATTACTTACGAACTGAAAAGAATTATAAAATTTATTAAAATAACGTGGATATTTACTTCCAAGTTACTTCCACGTGATTTTAACAAAATTTATAAACCCTTTCAGTTCGTAAGTTTTTCAGTGTTTACAAACTCATTTCCACCATTCATCTTCAAAATATGAAAATGATTTAAATAGTATATTTGAACATCAATTAGTAATAAGTTATTTACGATAGCTGTACTTGTATATTTGTGCTTAAAAAATCAGTTAATGAGACCCTGGTTACAATGTGTTTCCATTGCTCTGCAGTCCAATCTTTGTGGTCTTTTGTAAATTGGAGCCGTTTCTTTCGATTAGCTTTACTGACCAATGGCTTCCTCGTATCGGCGCAACTCCTTAAACCCATTCCCTTCAGCTCTCGGCGCATGTTGCGAGCAGAAATGTTACTAGGACGTTTGTTGAACATGCGAGTCCACTGCTGAACAGTTTCCCGCTAGTTTGATATTAGCATTCACTTGAGAGAACGCTCGTCGCCAGTATTAAGAATTTCTTATGAGGAAACATGTAAATAAACTGTTTAAATTATATCGCCATTTTACTTGGGTGCCAAGACTTTTTGAGCAATGTAGTGTATGTAATATTCAGGTAACTTAATTCTCGCTTGCATTTCATGTCACAGTATAAAACGTTTATCAGAGTGGTTGTACTTTCAAATTATCTTTTTGAGTGTAGCATTTTCGTTAGAATATTTTTTTACTCTCTATTCCTACATTTTCCCCACAGTCTGGATTCTTCCCTCAAGCGTTTGTGAAGTTGGATGATCCTCCCATTATCTGCCTGTGAGAAAACAAAAGAAAATTCACTTCGTACACGGCTATTAATTGGCTTACACTTTCTGCAGTTATGATTTGATTGGCTAGTTTACAACAGTTCACCTGACAAGTTGCCATCTCTGCCTGATGTTTGACCAATAGTAGGCAGTCGAAGAACAAACCTCAATTCATATAGGTCACACATTGGCTGCCGTTGTATAGTTCATTTCCATTATTAGGACAGAAAATCTGCCTCAAGCCCAACCGTCTTGTTATATGATGCGCCCATCATCTGGCTCTCCTATTCGCGCGGCCACCGACCTCTTATGTCGTGCTCCTGACCAGCTGGGATTCGAAGAGTCATGGTACAATTCTCCCCAGTGTCACGCTCCAAGTCGTCTCGTACATTAATGTGTTACACGAACAAGTTGAAGTCGCTTGGCGTTACAGTGTACGTCGAAGCATAAAATGCTGCATCCTGATGCGTGTTTCGTCGCTGAAGGCCATCAGTCTACGATCATGGTGCTGAATGTGATAATGTAGAGTTGGCAAGATGAATTGATCCCACTGCGATTTTCGCGTATTCAAGTCAGTAATTCCTTCTTTGCACGCCTGTCTCATCCTGACGCCTGACTTGAATTCTTTGGGTGTAGTGTGTGTGGGTGACTGCAAAATTATCGTTTGGTGTCTCAGTGATAGTCATTGTTTTAGAGTAGTAATTTTTTCTGTTCGGTGTCTTAGAATCTGAATAGAGTTCTTTCGGGCTCACATGTGACTACGTTTTGTCCGTGCCACGCCTGATTTAACTGTCCGTGCTTGCTTAAACTGACGCAAAGTAGAGATATATATTTATATTTTTAAATAGATTTTTTCTTTTAGTTAATTTTCGAGTGCGAAATTAGAATTAAAATTTTATTCTCAATTTTAATCTACGAGTGTACTCACAGCTCTGCGTTGATCTGAAGGACGATGTATTTTTATGGTTAACGATACTGTAGTTAGTTTTTGTAACTTCGTGTTCCCAGTTGTTGGATGGATCGCAAGGTTGTAGAGGCATTGGTGTGTGCAATTCCACTGGGAAACTATCATATTTGATATTTTATGACTGAATGACTGAATAATACCATAGTAAAATTACTCATTAAGCAACGAAGAGATTAATAGGGTATTCAATCATAATATTACGTACATATATATACACCTATATACAGTCTATGTTATTTAAAAGTTTATAAAGGAGTAGCTCCCTGTGAACTGATCAGAAATTAACATTTTCACGGTACCGTGCGCCACATATGGTACACGGCTCACTGCCCCAACCTGCACCGTGTGTCGCCACCTATTGGTGCACACGTGAACCACAATTGGCAAGTTCAAACAAGATGAAGGTGAGGCATAACTGTCGAGTTTAGCAATACGGGTAACGTGGTAAGAGATGCACACATGACTTCCACCGTGCATGACTAGTAATGGAAGATATGAAGAATGTGTCCGGTGTCATCGTCAGGATCAGAGAACACCGACATTAGCTTTTCACCATCCCAATTTGCTTCAGACCGTCTGACACAGTTGGAATGCTCATACCTAGTTCCTGAGACGTTTCCCTGAAACTTTGGTGTACGTTTTGCTCAACAATTGCTCTCAGATGTTTATTGTCAAAAGTGCATGGTTGTCCTCTAACCTTCTTTATTTTTCAAAGCTTAGTCACTACTACAAAATTCCTGTAACCACCTTTGTACTGTCCTATCCCTTGTGGAGCCTTCCCCCGTTGCTCTAGTGATATTCGCAGCTGTTTGGAATGCATCGTGACCAGGCGTGTACTCTTGCAAACAAAATTGAACGAAAGTTTTCTCCTGTAATTTTGGAAATGATGGGTTTTCTTTAATAGTGTTCGGGATAAAATAAATAGAAAATTATTAAAGAATACATATCAATCATTAAGTATGCTGAACTTTTTCTAAGATATGCAGAAAATACAATGGTGAAATCAAAATTCATAACAGAATTCTTGAAACGGCCATTATTTGTTGAACCGCCTAATAAATGGAGTTACCGTGGAAGATCCCCTGAAGTTTTTTTCAGAATTTGGTTATCATGCAATAATTTCATAGGAACCACTCCGTTGTATGGTGTTCGATTTATAAGCTAACTTTCTTGGCCGTAATAAAGACCTCGACCATGGTCGGTCTTCGGTTTAAGGCCTTGTGAAGATACTCTATGCAGGTAGGGCGGGTGGTGGAGAGGGGCTGTGTACTTATGCGTTTGAAATCATAGATAGAATTTGTCCAGTTCAGGCGCTTGCCTCTGCTCATCTGCGCAAGACGGTTGGTTTCTCCATCCCATTAAAAATGAAGCGTTAGCGCTCACACGTACATTTGTGAAGGGTAATTTTTCGTCTTTTCCTAATAGTTCATTTACTGGAGCTGAGCTAAATAAATGGATATTGCACGGTGATGTCCTCCAGCGCTTAGCATTGCAGCAACTCTTCTTGGATGCTGGCATTGTGGATGTGTCTGTCGTCGTCAGCTCTCTCGCCTCACGCTTTTCTGCTCGATTTCGAGCTGCTGCTGCTGGTCGATTTTTCCGAAATCGACTTCGCCGCAGCACGGAAATCCAGCAGTTCTAATGGCCTGAATTTTATCTGAATTCAATTTTGCCAGTCTCTTTTTTTGTGCCGCTGTTTCACCTTGTGCGGGTTGCCATGCCTCACGAATTTTGTTGTTCTCCAATATAATAAATTTGGTTTCCTCGAGGCGTGACCTGTTGGCTGTCAACATGCCGTTTTTCTTCAATAGAGCTTAAAAGTTTCAACCATGAAGTTCTATGTCATCTTGTTGTTTTTTTGGATTGTGTAGAGCCAGTCTGTAAGACGAAAGTAGTCACAGTGATTAGTTATGCAAAGTTTCATTGCGAAGCCTACATCTTGTGAACATTACTGCCGGGCAAACCGCTCTTCCTTATGGAATTACGTCAAGTGCACCTTCAATGTTCTAGCAACCATACATAGCTTTACCCATTTGATCCCACCGTTGCGTTATCGCAACACACGTCCCAGATGTAAACGATAAACTGATCCTTGAGTTCTGAAAAGTACGGCGCGACGTAGTCCAAGCCACTGGGGCGCTAGAAAGTAGGTATTATTGCTGTGATGGTAGGTGAGGTGATTGTTGCCTTTTCGCTGTGTAGAAAAATCTTACACGACTCGGCTCTCAAAATCATATAGGACAACCTAAGCAATTGATACGAACTCAGAATATCTTCAACTTTCTCCGTGAATTTGTGAACATCTGGAAAAATCTTCATTTTCCCTACGATCCATTAATTTAGAGGAAGTTTTAGACCAAAAACCCCCTACTCTCTCGAGGGGGTTATGCTAATAACGTGTCTTGCATTGTGTCCCTCAGGGGCTTGGCGCTCCCCAGAGATGCCGCAGGTACCTGCAGATGATAAACCCTCAGTATATCTAACATTCTGATGAATTTCAGTTTTGAAGTTCAGCAGTTGTCATTTTATTGCGCCCGCTGCTAATGGAGGCGACGCACCTGTCACTTGGCCGAGCTGGGATGTGGACCCGGAGCCGTGGGCTGTGGAATTGTGGCTCCTTGACCAGGTCCGGGTTTGAATTTAGCCATTATTACATTTCTCATTCTTAGCAATTGCAAACCATACGTGACCACTATCATAAACGAATACGGTAATTATTCTTACACCCGTATATCTCCGTACCGTCATTTCATGTTAGGACAGTGTGCAATTAATACAATTTTTGATAATTTGGTGTAGGGTGAGTCTTATCACTTTCAGCTCTGGAGTGCTAGAGTCTCTTCGCAGTACAATAATTATTCAATTTCAACAATATCTGGGTACAGTTTAGGCGCGGCTTTTGGTTCAAGCTGAGGGTCTTACGGGGAACTATAGACGGAGTAAAAATTTATAGGCTTCCTTTGTGTTATAGATTAACTGTAGCCACATTAAATTCGACATGTCTATTTCAGATCATTTGCTTATAGTTAATATTTTCATGTTTCTATTTTATATTTAAAATACACACGCTGAGTTTTCTTTCATGTTGGAGGTCAGCATTGTTGGTGAGCTGCAGGAACAGTAGGATTCCCAGTCCCCCGCCTCCGAGTCATGGAGTTATTGCCCTCTGTGCGAGACGTGGGAGAAGAGCGCTTCCTTTTTTCAAACCATTTGAGTTGTAAACACATAAGTAGTTCTTCATATTTAATCAAACTGTGTCCATCTTGTTGCTTGCGTCTAACGAAGTCTATTTATAGTATCTAACGAAGCAAATAGACTGTGTACGTGTTGCTTAGCTGGTGTTCTATAGCGGTCCCTATGGTTTCAAGATAAAAAGGAAGGCATAATGAGCCCCACCGAGAGGAGTCGTTTGGGTTTTCGTTTCAAAATGAATAAGGACTCTAAAATGCGCAAAATATAGAAATCGGAGCTAGAATTTAAAATGCAAAAATGTTCTAGATTCAAAGATGAGTAACAGTTTTCAACAGTCCCTATAGTCCTCTAGCTGAAAAGATGTTGGCAGTGTTGTAGCATAGAGAAAATTTTCAGCCGGATCGGAGATGTCCACGAAGCGTTAGTCTGTAAGGGTCACTGTCCAGGTGGATGGCGGTGTATTCACACAGTCTGTTTAATCAACAGTGATCGCGTGAATGTTACTAGCACGACCTATGTCAAGCGTGACCATTTACAGATTGATAGATGAATTCACGTTTGGATTGGACTTAGTCATTAGATGGTAGCCTTTAAGCGCGCCTGGAGTACCTAACCCTCTACTGCACTATGAAGGGTTATGGAAGCTCTAATTTGCGAAATGTAGACGTACCAAATTGATCACTGGGAGCAACGTGTGCTGGAACCAAAGGCCGTCGAAAGCAAACAACGACTGAAAATAGGAGCAATAGTACACTATTGGAGCAATAGTGTACTAGTAATAGATAACCTCAAATGAGGTTATCGTTGTCATTATTACATTTGTTCGTATTTATAGCAATAGACGAGGTAGGCAATGAGCGATTAATGGTGGGTATAGATTGTGTGCTCGTTGGAAGTTATGTTTGCCGTGTGTTTGTGAACGAAATTTGTCATGTTGAGAGTCATGGTTAGATTATCAAAGTATGTACGTCACTGTCTCCCAATACGCGCTGTTGCGTGGCTGTCGGGGCGAAGGCGCACGATCATTTGAGAACATATCTGGTATCTATTCATCTTGGCAAGTTTCTTTAGAATACTCTCATTGTGTGTTGTGGGAGAATGTTTGTAAAATACTGAAGTGTGCCAATATAGATTACTAGCCAGCTTATCTTGTTCCTTAGAATGTCTGTCCAAGTGTGTGCGGTGTACGATTACTTCCTCTAGAGTCCTGTGCCAATCTGTTCTCTAACTTAGGATAGCAAATAGTGCATCTCGTCATAAGTAACAAAATTCAGCAAAAATTTATCGTATGCATCAACCTTTCAGAAAAAAATAATCTATCGAAGACTGCTCGGATCACGCCCTCAGTTTTTGTCAGTTTCAGTAATGCTGTCTAACATTTACGATGCCACAGTACAACGACAATGGGTTGTCCGCGAATTATTGCGCTCTCTAAAGAAATGCCGCGTAGAGAAAGAAATCGTCTGTCAGGAATTGGATTCTCTTGAAATTGCGTGGTGTTAGGCGTAGATCTAACGCCCTGAGATCAGTCGGACCTGTTACCAGGGTACGGTAATTATACAGGGTGTCCTAAAGAATTACTTGCTCTTATATGTTTTGTTTTGATATCTGTTGACGTAGACACAAGTCTGATGAGTTTAGTTGATGAAAATAACGGTTGAATAATGCCAAAATGACGTAAAGGAATTGCACCTGAAGCAAAAATCTAAAAATTTGTGTAATGAGCATGATAAGAGTGAGGACTTCTTTTTTGGGATTAACTGTATTATGCCCAGGTTGTGCTCGTGTCGAGGTACTGGCTTACCTTTACCTTGAAACCTTCGTAAATTTTCAGCAGTTGCTGGACAACTTGCCTAAATTGGCCCAGAAAGCTATCATGCCTCGAGTACGAGGTGGGAGTGACGTCGTAACGTATGTGATTATGGTGATAGTAAAATATGTGTTCTCTTTTCTCTAAATACTTGACTGTATAGATTTGCTTACTAAGTGCCATATGTGTTTCCAACCTAATAGTCCTAAGTGCAGTTTACGCCTAAAGAGACGTAGAATGCTGTAGAAGCATGAGGCTTGCCTCTTTGTAGGAGCCACTGGAGTTGCGTGTGGTTGTCGTTGTAGAACACTGCATTACGGTGGTTGAATCATCTGTTTTTGAGGTATTGAGGTAAGAATGAAATTATTTAAAGCACCTAGGCAAGAGTTTCCTTGTATTTCCTCTGCGTTATAGTAGTACTTACTTTTTAGCTTGAATCGTCATCGTTCAGTCTTCGATGATTTTAATTGTATTCACAGTTTTTATGGACTGATTGAAGGGAAGGAATATCCGTTGACGTGAATATTTTTCATGTGATTATTATGCACTGTCCTACGAAACGTTTTGGTCATTGGAATATGTATTGATTAATACCGGAACATTTTATTCGTTGCATCCGACAGATAAGAGGTTCAACTGTATCCTATTTCTTTAGACCAAAGTTATCTTGTGATTATGATTGTCACAGCTAAACTCCATTACTTGGTCGACTTGAAAGTAGAGACCACTGCATGTAGAAAACCTCAGTATGAATATTAAATTAAGGGGAAATTTCGGGGTTGCTTGTAGTTTGGTTGCATTTGTATGTGCAAGTTTTGGACTGGAACCGCAGCAGGATGGTGACGTGTGTCAGACTTGCCATACTACCACTGTCGTAGTAGTCAGCAAAACGTGATGCTAAATGTAAGTAATAAACATCTCTAAGCTGAAGTTTCTGTCAAGGAGAACTTGTGCCGTAGATATCGATCAGCCTGCATCGAGTAGCGGTACTAGCTCAGTTATAAATAGTAAGCTAACAGTGTCGCTAACAACTAATAAGTATGTAAATAATATTTCCTTACAGCATTTCGGATCGAGCAATAGAGAATGGTTATTAAAATCGTTTTCACTCGCCCTGCTAGCACAGCGCTGCAAGAGGCAGTCTATGCTTGGCTAGAAGGCGTCCTGTATACACCTCATGGACCCGTTGTGGGTGACTTCTTTGTCCCTCGAATGAGACCGGTGTGTTTCGTCTTGTTGCATCGGTCCGTAACCTTATATTTTGGTGTCGTGATTCATTGCTTAATACTTTCACTACCAAGGAATCACACAGCGACAACTGCATTTTCAATTGTACCGTGTCGCTCGCATGTGAGCGACGCATTTTTTTCTTTGAAGGCTCCTTGGTTGGTCCTTCCAGCTGGTCGCGCATGTCTTGAAGGCACTTGGCGAATGTGAAGAAAAGTGAACTCATTTCTTGTTCGAGTGTCACTTTCCTCACGGAATCAACCTGAAATAAGTTTTTTGTATGTACTTCTATGTTAGTTATCGAGTGGACCCGGCACAGTTCTATGAACTCGAATAAGTCATTCTTAGGTTGAATTACTCATAAATTGGAATCGTCTTGAGTGTGGCGATGTTGTTCGTATCGTTTTCGTTCCATGATCATTTGCGGTGCCGATTAAATCGGACCTCACGCTTAGTGTTCGATGTAGCAGTGTTATTCTTACGGTGTTGATATCAACGGACCTCTCCATGCTCGAAGGAGTAGAAGAATCATTTTACTTTCATCTCCTGTTGGACAACTTCATTTCTACCCGGCGCCCCGTGGCTGCTCTTCACTTGAAACTCGCTTCTTTGCAACCTTCGTCTCGAGAATTTGTATATTTTGCATGAACTTTTCAATGGGATGTTGTTATTTCCTATAAGATGACGTTACGATTTTGCTCGTGAGTTTTCACTGCTAGATGTATCTTGAATATTACTACTACTCTCTGTGTAGAAATTAGGATTTTTCTTATAATATTTACGCTAATTACTACGTTCAGAGTGCAAGTAATCGTGATTGTCATACCTTTGCCTCATTTTCTGCATGACTATTTCCGAT
Organism: Orchestia grillus; assembly: GCA_014899125.1. NCBI lineage: Eukaryota > Metazoa > Arthropoda > Malacostraca > Amphipoda > Talitridae > Orchestia > Orchestia grillus. Next base: position 13,081 of record VOMN01092412.1, read on the forward strand.
TCCATTTCTTGTTGCATGACTATTTCATTTTTTGTTCCTAGGAGTTCATAAGAAATGTCATACATTTTTCTGGGATCTGGAAGATCACGTGTGTTGAAGTCAGTGTTCCAAAATCTATTCCTTACATAGATTAATGCCTAATGAATTTATAACTTTATCATCCCGGTCCAACTGTCATCCATGTGGAATTGTTGGCATTGAAGTCTCAACTTGTTGATCATCAACACTGAGGTCGTGCGGGTTACTTCCCCCCCCCAAATACGTTGTATTTTTAAAGCACATTTACTGCCCGGACTAGCTCAAAAAATGAGGAGCCTCCGCCCTGCATGACGAGCGCCGTATATTTTTTTCACTGTTGTACTCATTGCGTAGTCGATTCAAACTTGCAACAAACGTACGCGTTCATCGGGAAGAAAGTTTTTCGGCAGCATCTGCCGATGTCGGTGTGTATTTTTCCGTTTATGTTTTACTTTTACAGAGATAAAAGCGCGACGACTTTATCGATCATTGACCATTAGGGGAAAGTCTGACGTTAATCAGGAGTACTAGCAGTATGTTTCCCCGCTGCAGCCCCAGTTATTTAAATTAAGGTGTTTGGACTTGTTGAGGTTTGACTCGGACTCTCAGATATGAGACAATAGCTTCGTGTAATACTTTTCTCTGGACAATAATTAATGAGGTTTCTGAAATAGACAGCCCGTGCTGCCTGCAACTTGTGATGGTGAAGAATATTTTTAGGTCTCACTCAATAATTACTCATGTACTTTTGCTAAATCATCCAGTTCGTGGGAGAACTCGTACATTTCAGCGAACTTTGAGAGTACTCCTGGTGCGGAGAAATCAAATACATCGTCGCGCATTTTCTTCTTTCAACTCCATGTGTGCCAGTTCGTCTCTCAGAAACATTTGCCTTTCCATAGGGTGTTCCTCAGAGGGCGCCAAAATTACATGGAATGCCGCCTTCATGATGGTAATGCGGTGCTTACTTGTAAATTGCTCAGTGACAGACTGCACGCAAGGGTTCTATAAAAATGAGCTAACAACTTTTAATCTGAGTTAAAGAGAAACAGCACACTTGATAACAACATGCCTTCAAATTTCACAGGAGCATCACCCAATTGGAAGTCGGCCCTCTTTCTGGAACACCCTGTAGTTTGGTAGATTTCACTTCTTGAATCTCACGCGCGTTGCCTCCCGCCGCGTGCGAGGCTCTTACTCGGATAATTTTTAGAGCGTTATTCGAAGTGACCTGTGGTCGTCTGCTCAGAACTGGTGTCGTTCTCGATTGTAGTGTTACTCTTTTTCTCTTGACATGTGTACTTTCGATGCCTCTTTTTGGTAGTCCTGGATTATAAATTTTCCTACGCGTTTCGTAGCTTTTCTAGTTGCTACTTACTAGTTCATGTTACAACTTTCTTTTTTGTACTTGAAGACGCTAGCATCTTCCTAACCTTCCTCATCTCTTGTAGAGCATTTTTCCATAGATGATTGAGCTGCCTTGCGTCCCCTTGAGGCTGGACTCGTAGCGTCCGATGTAACATATATTTGGTGTAAGGCTTGGTGTGGCTGTGCAGTGTTAGGTATGTTGTAGCTCTCGTTGTTATTGTTATTTGTACTGTGCAAAGTTTCTCGAGGTATCCAAGTGTTGATGTCAATTTAAGAGCCATCCAGACGCCATTTTAATTCGTATCGTTAAAACTAGTTAGTTACTAATAACCTACATACTTACAGCCGGTACCTGGAGAAAGTTTTTCTGCGTTTCTTGCTCTCGCACTGAAGAGCCCACTCGCACTGTGCAACCGACCTTTCGCATGGGTGTTTAGTTTGCGCTTTTCAATTTCCACATCCTTCAGCCATATCCGTATGCGATAGCGTCAATTTATTCACATTGTCTTCGTTTCGGTTTCTTTGTTAATCTTATTGGTCTTTTTCGTCTCTCAGAGATGATTCCTTTGTTTACTACGTGGGTAGCGGCCTGACATTTTGACATGGACATTTTGTGTCACCGATTTTGTGGCGCCTGGCCAGTGAAGCCATTGCCAAGCTCGTGAGTATAGCAGCGTAAAATGTTCATCATTAATCGACTCTTGTATCTTGAATAGTATGTGTTTCAGAAGAATAACTCTTGAATTTCACTCGAGCTGAATCATAAGGGACATAATCACACTCAAATAAGACGTGTTTCACTTGAGCATAACGTATCACTATTGTTAAAATACCGTAGTATTTACTAAAGAAGTATTTCACAATTTGGTTCTGATTTATAGCTTTTTAAATGTGCTACTGGGTAAGAATAGTAAGTATAGTCATTATGCCATGTAATTTGTGCCTGAAGTTTACTCGATTACGGAAATCGTTGTTATTAGATTAGAGTTGGTAGGTAATTAATTTGTTCTGTCGAATTTTTTGAGGCGATGTAGTGCGATTTCACAGAAATAATGTGTGTTTTTAGGGTAATTCCCTGTTAGTTGAAGAAAGCAACTTTTTGAAGGTCTCCGGTAGTAGCAGTGCTCAGTTACCCAGCACATGGTTCCTGGGTATTTCTGGAGTAGTGCTCAGTTACCCAGCACATGGTTCCAGGGCATTCCTGGAGCAGTGCTCAAGCGAACGGGAAAGCAACACTCGAATGTCAAAAACTCGTTGTCATTAGCTTGCCGTGTATATACTGTATTAACATACGCGTCATTTGAATAGTTGTTGAATGTAAAGCGGTGTCACCCATAACTTTAATTGTTGCGTGGAGTCTACCACAAGGACCGTTTCATGTTGCCATTTTTGCAAAGTGTTGGTGTAGGTTCAGTGTGGGTGCTTCAATGAGATAGTGGACTGCGCTTGTCGATGCACAACACGCAGACTACAGGGCCCGGTCCTAGCTACTATGTGCTCGGCGTTGGGGTGAATTTTGAGATCGTACCGTAGAAGGGAAAAAGTGTTAAGTTAGCAAGTAATTTTATTTCAGGTACATACGTTATTTTTGTGCTTTCACTTATGCATGCCAGTCGTTGTAAGTTTTAAATGTTAAGTTTTTAAGTAATACTTGTCATCAATATTTATACGTGCCGAAATCGTTTTAATTGTTGGGAATACCAACTTCCTTGCTTCATTCCAGTCATGAATGAGTGCGCATTCGTTTTGAGGCTTCTCTTCTATTTTGGCTTGTTTTTGCTTGACTTTGACGTCTCACTACTACACGCTCTGTCTAGCACTTAAGCACTTTTGTATCATCTTTCTCAATGTTCCGGTGTTCGTTGTCATGTGTACGAGAAGTTGGGTATGTCAGCCTGAGCTGTAGTTCACTAAAGCCGAGCGAGTTTTTAGCTAGGGAAATGCGAAGCCAAATATATCAAAATTTCGTTTGAAGAGTCGTTCATTTTGATATCTTATATGTCGTGATCATACGGTTAATGCACTTTGGCATGAGAAGTTTGACCACCCGGAGACGAGCTCAACTCTGTTGTAGAACTTGTAGTAGGATTTACTTGACTAGGCGGGCTGTAAACCTGAGTACTTTTTCTTACTACATTGATGTTGTCACTGTAGTGACCTGTTCAAATGCTGACACTTCGCTATTGCTTCCTCAATTTCAAGTGTACCTAAAATGTGTTGCTCCTAGCAAGATTTTGCTTGATTTTTCGAGTCCATCCAGCAACTTATGATTCTTATTTTTGAGAGAATATTTAATGATGTTATTATTCTTTTTACTAAAAACTTGTATTGCAAGTATATATTCTGATAGTTATAGTGAAGATGTAATTGAAGTCGAATTGTACGATTATTTGATTAGCTATTATAACATTCTCAGGAGGTGGGGTGAACACTCTTATAGCGCTAATTTTCACCGGAGCCACCATTTCATGGCCGTCTTCGCAGGATCTACTCGTACTGTAAAATTTATTTATACCTGAAGCAACGTTGGGTTCAGAAACGAACTTGCTTTGTTAAGGAATGATTGGTCTGCCTACTTTTTTGTTTTTCCCTTTCTGAAATGCGAATATCAATGGGACAAGTATTTAGAGCAAAGGTATTTTGAGATTATGAAAGACCAGTAAACGAAGTGTAGTTTCTGATTTCCTTTAGTCGATACTTACGTTTTGTGTGCCAAATATTTACGAGGGATTTTCTCCGTGGGGCCTAGATTTTGACTTTTTCATTCTTCTTTTGTGATTATTTAATCAAGAACGTTGTAATAGGACTGTATGCCGTGAATATTAGACTATAAATTGAGTGAAATATACCCTCAACGTCACTTATGAAATTCCAAGGCTTTTGGAGCTTTACTCTTCAGTACACTTTTTTCTTTTACGGTGAAAAAATCTAGATCATTTTAGGGACATGTATCTGGTGTGATACAAGGGACAGTGAAGGGTTCAATGCCCCTCGCGCCATTGTCAAAACTGAAATCGTAGTGGCAGCACCGCGCTCGCGCTGGACGTTAGAATGCGTAAAGACTGTTATTGTCGCAGCAGAGAAGATTAGAGTGTACTGTAAACAAAGATTTCTAGATTCTTCGGTAGTTGTTCATATCACGTAGGAGATCAAGATCCGTGTTCACATATCTGGTTTGTATGAGAAGTTTTTCGACTTCTGAACCACGGTTATGAACAAGATGAGGGCGCACGGCTTCAAAGTTTGAATGCATTTCGCGACCGCCTCGCCCAGATCAGCGATTGCAACGCCAGCAATAATTTGCGTGCATATTTGGCCCAATTTATGTTATGTCCCCTAATTGCGGCTTATGGAGGGATGTCTGGTGGTTGAGTATCGCACCTGTTCACGGCAATCAGGTCGCGACATCTAATCAATTATCGGCTGACTGTCATCTAAAGCAGTCACGGGTGCTAGCCGCAGAATGAGTATGAGCAATGTTTTCTTGGCTCTTCTAAAGCCCGAATCTTTGTAATCGTTTAGGCCGTGGGGTTCTCATAGGCGTAGTTATCTTGCCTTGTTTAGTTGTCTAATGCCTTTAAGTTAAGTTTAGGCCTTAGACACCCAATGTCTATGCTGAGGCTCGGTGCATTAAACATCGCCACCTTCATCCGAGCGTGTTGTCTTGGCTCAGAAACGTCCAAGCTGCACTTAGGGTAACCCAATCATATTGGATACACCCTTGCGCTTACCTGCTGGGCCAGAAGGCGTAGACGGATCATAAAGTCCTGAGAAATTACTTGCCTGGCATGCAGATTGCATTCTAGGTTAGAGAACAGACGGAACCCCCCCTGGTTCAGGACGTGGTTCACACCTTGAGGTGACTCCCACATATCCCCGCGCTGTGTCCAGGTGTTGCCACTTCTAACAGTGAGGTATTTTTCCCGTTTTTTTTCCCGTCGAGCAGGTCAATTTTTCATAACAGGAAGTCTGGTAACATTTATCAACGTGAAGCTATGTAACAAAGTAAATGAGTTCATGAAAAATAAAAATATGTTGGGCGGTTACTGAAGCTTATTGGTACAATCATTGATTCATCGATATTTTCTTTTTATAACCATATAGTCTATCCTCTTAATGGTATGAAAACATTTGTAGAATGTGGAAATTTATTCTGTGCACAAATTTTGCTGCGATGTGATTATTAGGAGCTGTGCAAATAAATTTTCTGAACAATATCGTGTTCCGAAATTTCCTTGACGTTTTTAAAGCGACATTGGCATTGTTTATCGTCTCTTCCTCTCTTCTCCCAGAAAGTCGGGCTGATGGGAATTACCTATGATCGTGCCATGGGGACTTCGCTCACCTGAGCGATGCACAGAATTGCCGAGTGCCTGCGTAGGGGATTGCTGAAAATGGCCATTATTACTCGGGGCGTAAGATAGGCAATAGGGTGAGGCTCGTCCATTGTGTGCTGTGGACGAACCTTGTGTAGTGTTAGGTTACCTCGGCTGCAGCGATCCTACTTTGTTTTTTCCATTCTTACAGCTTCGTCATTTCTTCTTTATTTTTTCTTCATTCTTAATTTGATGTTTCTGTGCGCTGGGGATCCTTCATGGGAACTCAGTTTGGGAATAGATTCCTCGTTCTTTGTACTCCATACTAAAATGGTACCTTTTCTATGCCCCCTTTAGGTCACATTTCATGTGGACAGGATTTTCAAGCTAAGTGGTAAGTAACCTGATCTTAATACAGCCACTAAGATTTTTTCTACAAAAAGGAATTGTTGCCTGAGATATGAAAATAAAGTAACAGCAGTCGACAAGGAGGAAGAAAAGAGTTCGAGCATTTGGGTTCACTAAACGGTACATTTTATCTTTAAGCGAATGATTGCACAAGTTTCTGTGTCTAACGCCTCTTACGCAACATGAGAACATGACACAGTTAAAACACTTCGAAAACTTTATATTTAATTAAAAACTGGTATCTCAATCTCAGGAGAGAAATGCACGTGTGCAAACACTTGTTGGATTCCCCTCAAGGGGCATAGGATAGGCCATAGGCAATTGGGTTAGGTTTGTCTATCCTATGCTATGGGGATACTGTTAGGTTACCTCAACCCTAGCTACGCCTTCGGGACTTTTTTCTTTCATGTCCACTTTGAATCGTTCCATTTCCATGCTTTCTTCGCTCACTATTCTTTATCTTTTCTTCCTCTTCATTCTTAGCTTGCTGTTTCTACGCGCAGGGATCCTGTGTGGGAACACACCTTGTGCATGGGTTCCCCGTTATCTAAAGTTAATGCTAAATGGGCCATTTTCTTTCGGTGCGCAATAATCCCAGTTACTGAAGCACTGTCATCCTTACTACTACTATTACTACACTTCTATGGTTTAACAGCATATAAATGTTTGAGATGCTAAAAAGGTTTCCTTAAATTGGAAAAATTATGTTTCTATTAAAAGACAAGTCCATGAACTACGGAGTATGTGAGTTCATTGCTAATGAGTCTCAGTATACGCGAGTGGAATGCAGCCGTGCAATACATCATTAGCGGAGGAAAGGCATGGTAAGCTTTCCCTCCAGGAAGTCCCACGTTTATACAGTATACGAGTGTTACGAATTTCTTCAACTCGTTTAGTACAATCTTGGAATTAAACCAAGAGAAATCAAGATGAGAATTCAGGTTACAATTTCGAATTTTCAGGTGGATTGATTATGACATTTGGAATAAAAATTGAAATATTTATCCGGTGAAAATTAGTTACATTAGCTTTCTCAATAGGCAAGCCTGATTTTATTGAGAAGGCCAAAATTCGCTTAGGTCTGGAAAATATCAAAACTTATCCAAAAGTTGTAGTTCTTAATTACATGTTAATTGAGTAAGATATAAAATCTAAAAATAAGCCTAAATTGGAAATGAATTACCAGTTTTGAATTTGTGTGTACATAACCTTGAAATATGTCATTGGAGAAAAATTTGAATAAATAATTATTAAAATTTTAATTATCAAGATGAATATTCGATATCCAACATTTAGCGGGTACTTGAAACCGAAATACGAGAAACATGTTTGACTTTTTCATTAGTGTTTTTGTAACTGGCACTCTAGCACTTATAAAACTCACTCTTCGTAAGCTTAATTGACCATCTGTTCATTTCCCAAAGAATGATAAGTTCTTATTTGTGCTAGGAACTTTTACCGTTCGTTTTTAATTCCTTAACTTAATAATGTTGCCCAGGATAATGAAAAGTTCTTTCCCTTGTTGAACTATGTGTCGGAGAAATTGCATCATACGTAGAAAATTTATTCCTAATGTTAATTTTAATAATTTCTTCGTAATTAACGCACGGTAGAAATTTTGAATATAAGTAATCAGTTTCGGCATCGCGTGCAAGCCCTGAAAATGAAGTCTTTTTTCGTATGATTCGAACATACTGCCTGAATATCTGGTGAATGTTTGACCGTGAAAACAAGAACTTTATTCTCGGTTACAAAGACCTTTGTCGCACACAAGTGAGGTCATTTTCTCGGTTTCACATTTTCTCCTTAAAGTGTACGTCACAGTTCGCCGGGTCCAGTTAGTTCAAATGTCAGTGCACATGAATGACCAGAGATATTTAAGTATTATAAAACTGTCAGTGTCGAGCTTTTAAAAATTAACAATTATTGAATCATTGGTAACAAAATAATAAAGCTGAAGAGAACTTGTTCCTGATTTTTTTGGTTAAAATCGTCATGTTAGATGTAGTCCTGCGTGATCAAGCTTATTTTCTTTGCGGCCTGGCTTCTCACTTCTACGCTGAAGAAAGTAAGTACTCCAAAAATGTCATCATAATTCTTAGATCGTTTTACTCTCTGATGTTTTCAAGTATCTCGTTTTGTCTACGCGCTGTTTGCAAGTACGTGCTTCGAAAACCCATGTGTCCATTGAGTAGAAAAAATGTTTTCCTAGATTCAAAGCGTAAGTGCACCTTTTACAGGAAAAACTTTCAATTAAATTCAAGTTTTAAAAGGTAAGAGTTTCAACCTAGCATAAAATAGATGCAAATGAATCTTTGTGCAACAGAATTGCTACGTGGTGACGCAAAGATAAGCAGCGGTCCCCATTTTCCCTTGCCCTGGGCATTATTCTTCAATGATGATAAGGTATCCTAACATTTAACTTTTACTTACTGTTTCTTCTCCGAAAACCTCCAAATTGAAGGTTCGGAGAAAAGTACTGAGCTTCAACAAAAAGTTAAGTACCAATGTGGAGCATAGCTTTTCATCAGCGCGAGGGCTGGGTAACGACCGATAGAAGCATACGCATACATACGCAGTACTCCAAAAATTACTCTTTCAAAGAATCGTCCGCAGTCGAAGCAGTCGTCTGCAGGCAACCGTGAACGCACGCCTCTGTGGCGATGACTACAACATATGAATACTCACTGCACCCCCACCCTCACGTCAAGTTAGCGCTAGGCTTGGTGCACTGGACGTAGCAATGATCCGCATGAGCTATGCCTGGTCATATTCTCCCTGCTCTACGCAGCTAAAGCTGACGTCAACCTACGCACTTTGTCCAGCTCGTGCCGCTTCATCTGCGCGCTAATGCGAGGTTGAACTTTTTTCTTCGTATCCCTTGCAGGAAAGCTAATCTCTTTGTTTGGTCTTAACGTGTTTGAATTAAAAAAAAATGAATGGATAAACAGTGACAGGTGTTTCACGTTTCACATTCGTTCCTCGAATTTGAAACGTGAATTCAAGGCCGTTGATGTGATGTTCAAGTTAGGCAGAAGTAAAACAGATGTGTGACTTACCATTCAAACTACGACGTAAAGTGCTAAAGGCCTTCACACAATCAGTCGAAGTCTGAAGACAGTGCCGGAAGTTCGTCCTGATTTCAAAATTGAGAGCAAAGTTAGAATTCGATACCCATATTTGGGTGTCTTCGAGGTTTGTCTTTAGACTTTGACTGATCGTGTGAAGGCGGCCATGCAAACGGGCCTGGGCAAAACAGAAATTTTGAGCAAATTTTCCTGCCGAATTCTCGTCATTGTTTGCGAGACTCCTCTTGTTAATAGAATTTATTCGTGATTTCATTTATTTCGAGGATGTTCGGTGTATATCTGAATTCAATACTTATTGTTTCGTAATATCTTAGTCTTACATGTTCATGAATTTCCATGGATTGAAAATACATAAAAATTCAAAGTACAGCGATATATTTCGGTCTGTATTTCTCTATCTGGGTTTACTTTGTGTGCGCCGCTTTATACAACACGAATACGAGCATATCTACAAATTCGTGATGCATGTGACGAGTACTGCATGTACGGCACCCTTCACGGTTTCTTGACTCCCACCTAGTTGAGGGGCTCCTAGTTGCCTAGTTGGTGCGTAGAATCACTACACCTTCTGAGTCAAAGAGTTAGCGTGATAGTCGAAGCCACCTCGCTAGAGCGTATTTCCTAAATACGTAGCTCCTTTCCAGAAGGATAAGAGAGGCTCGTAACCTTTAAGGTTCATGTCAACAAGGTCGACAGCACGGCTGCTCCAGCGGAGCGGCAACGTCACGAACACCAATGATTGGTCACGACGCTGTCGGTCACCACTTGTCATTGCTCTGGACTCTGGGGTTCAGACTTCAGTAACTTCAGTCGAGGGACGGTAGTGAATGAGGAAGGGTGAGCTTGCGCCCTGTGGGTCCGAGTTTATTTCTCAAGCCAAAACTCGACAGGTAAATTGTCGTGTGTGTAATGTTACGTTTACGCGAGTTTTGTTCTCGCCAACGGCTGCGTCCGAGTTATGTTTGAACTTTGTGACAATTTGAATAGAATTTATTAGAAGAGCTGCTCTTTAGTTTTCATGATCGAGTTGTGATTGTAGAATGTCCGAAGAAGTTTAAAGTTTCAGCGCCTACTTCTGTATTTCGGCGTTTTGAGTGACGGAGAGATGGTGAAAAGAACTTAAGAAACTCACAGACGCTGTGCCTCACAAATGCGCAAAGACACAAATGCGAATTGCCAGTTAGCGCACATACATGATGCTCGGTCAGGGTGAGGCAAAATAACACATTAGTAGGTTAAATAAAAGTCAAATAAAGAAAAGAAATCGCCTTCGATCTATTCAACAACTTAACACGTTGACTCCGATTCTCCACACAGGTAAAATTACATGCTAACAAATATCTCTACTGTAAATTTAAAAATGAAGGATTTGGGCTTCATAACTTTGGTTACTCTATTAATTTTCTCTCTAATCAGAACTAGCTTATTCGGTTGATGAACACAAATTTGAAGAAAACTCGAAAATGTGTATTTATTCATGATAGTGCTTTGGATACAATAGGTTAGGTTAGATGATCGCGTGTACCATATATGACCCACTTCGGAGTCAACGTGTTAAAGAGCCAATTCGTCATGAAATTACAGCCATTCCACATGAAAAGACCCGCCGAGTTATTGACTATGTTCGTGAAAGCCTTCGACAGTATGTGGACAATAATGGATTCCATTGGACTGATTTAATTTTTAAAACATGAAACAAATGGCATTATATGTACTTTCCATAATAAAAACACTTTTTTGTTTCTTTACTTTATTTGCATTTTATCAAACCTACAAATGTGTCGGATCATTTTGCCTGACCCTGTATTAGATGTTAAATGTTTTAACATCACGTAACGGAATTTCACAATTGACGTATTCATGAGCGAAAACTACAGTTTCCAATTTCTTCCTAACATAACAAAACAACAAAGTATTTTAATCGTACAACTTCCCTCTTGTGGTCAGACCGATGAACTTACAAATTTACTTTTCATCAATATAATACCCGTAAACAATACAGCTTCATATAGGTCCAAGTTTCATGTATGAGTGGGTATTTCCATCTTGTCGCTGCTATAAGAGGATTTAGGCAATAACACTTAATAGCCAGTGATGAACATCACATCACTTGGTGTAATAACTACCACGGCACCTGAGTGCAATGGGGCACTTGATGCTTAAACTTCTCATCCCGACGGAAGCGCTCCGTGATCACACCACAACTGACTTAGCGCCTGCCCGGAATGTTTGTGGTTCACCTGTTGAAATGTCTCCCTCTCTCCCCCCGTCAGAGGTCCTAGGATAAACAATAGGGTTAGGTTCGTCTATCGCATACTGTGGAGACTGGCGACCCCAGGGGACACAGTTAGGTCACCTCAAATATAGATTGGCCTTCTGAACTTATGTCTTTCGGGCCCACTGTTCTTCTGTCAGTTGTCTCACCTTCGCTATCTCTTCTTTGTTTTCTCTTCCTCTTATTTCTTAACTTAGTGTCTCTATGTGCAGGGGATATTGTGTGGAAACACACCATGTGCATAGATTTCCCGTTCCCTGCAGTCTATACTAAATGTTCCCTTCTTTATCGGCGCAAGATAGTCCGAGTTACTGAAGTGCTGCTATCTCCAATACGTCACTTCTCCTACTATTACGACTACTTAAAATGAGCCCCTGCGTTTACGAATAAGCCGATTAGTGACAAGGCTTTTTCTGATGCGCTAGATCACAAATGATTTATAGATGCATACATGCCTAGTGTGGCAAGACCCGTATCTCCTGCTGCCTCAGAGAGGAGCGGGTGCTCCACTTGGGCGCCTCTGCTATGAAATGAACGTTAACATCCCTGTTGAGTAGCCCCATAATTTGCTTTGTCAAAAATTCCTTCACTAAATAAAGGGAATGTTACCAGAGTAATTCCCTGTTACGATTACCTTTATATCTGGCATTTACAAGCGTCAATGCTGAGCATCCTTCGTGTCCGTGTTGCCAGCTTCCGAGGTCGCCTGAATTTTGAGCCTATATGCATTCTAGTTTCTTTCATTTTCTATTATACATTTTCTTTCTTTATCATTGATACACATATTAATTTATTTGTTTATCGACACATCATTTATTTATTTAGTTGTTTATTTGTGTACTCATATATTAACATATATATTTATTTATTTATTCGTTTACTTACATTTACATTCACGTGTACATATATTTATATTAGAAGTATGGTAGCGGTGCGTTGCGTTGGTGAGCGTTGAATTTCGCTCACGCTGACGGAGGTGCAACAATAGAAATAAGGCACACGGACTGGCAGCGGACGTGCCTGACCTCGGCACTCCCTCCAGCCCTTGTTGCGGACACCAGGCACCCGCACCGGCCTGCCTGNTACTGGTGTGGTGAGGGATGTGAGGAGTGTGTGGTTTAAACTTCCTTTTTTAAGGAAAGTACTCCCTGGTAACGTGAAAATGCTTTCTTGAGCCGGGGATCGAACCGGAGTCCTCTCGGTTACGAGGCCATCGCGCTACCACTATCACCATGGAGCCCACCAAGAGAATATGTAATTGCGCAGTGTTCTTATCTCGAGTTGGGAATTGTTTGTGTCCAACATTCTTACTCGAGTAAAAAGAACATAGAATTGCGTGTTTTTCCCATCTTGCGTCAGGAATGGTTTGCGTCCAACATTCGCTCAGCGGTGTCAGAAGAACATTTAATTACATGTTGTTCTTACCTCGAGTTGAGAATGGCTTGTGTCTGATATTCGTACGCGTGTCAAAAGAACATTCAAAAGTGTATCGTTCTTATCTCAGGGCAGGGATTGACTATTTCGTCTAATTTTACTCTTTTACCAACACGTCGCGTTGCCTTTATTATCACTTGATAAAGACCCACGGCAAACTTGCGACTTCATAATTAATTACGTAATGGCTGTGTGTTGAAAACGCCAATCGTTCACAGCCTGTTGTTTCAAATGCCTGACTGACTGACGAACGAATGGAAATAGCTGTGGGGTCCTAGAGACAAAAGCGTGAAGGCGCGCTAGCTAGGCTAACGAGAGTAGCTTGCTATTTCCCTAAGACATTGTAGATGCGTTGTATTTTCCAGCATTAATTTCAAACACTAACGAGGTTTCATGACAAAATCTTTTATGTTATGTCTATCAAATATGATTACAATCAGAAGCCAATTGAAATAAAAAAAGGGCTCTTATAAAAATCAACGTGATTCGGCTACTGCAATTGACCTTTTTTGACAAATAATGTAAATTTAATGACATGTGAAACAAATAGGAAATACTGCAAAAAACGTGCACGGCAATAAAAGAAAGATCTGTTTTGTACTAGACTTAAAATCTTCTCCTGGGCAACCAGTTAACCACGAGGGTGAGGAGAGAATTCACTGTGTACCTGCCTTCGATGTTAAATTTACTGTATGATCTGCTCACCTTTTCCTGCACCGGAGCGGCCGTCTGCAGCCTGCACCACAACATGCGGTCTCTCGCCAACAGTATTGCAAAAACGGGTAGCGACAAAACGTAGAGTGCGTTTTGAAGCTCGAATGTGCAATATATATCGTAAACATGGAAGAGACTCTGAGTCTGTAAACATTTTGTTTTATTCGAAATTTGAATTGATGAGGCTTTGGTCATGCTTATTCGATAAATTTATTGATTGCAGTTTTGTTTTATTCTTTATTTTTCTATTCATTAGGCTTTCAAAAGTTTTGGTTTACCCTTACAAAAATTTCAACTAGCGTGCAAATTTACTTAAGTTTTTTGTTCAAACACCTGACCTCGCTTGTACATATGTAGGTTACCTATACCCCCTACATCACATCTCGTATATACAGCCCATAAAGTCCGGTTACTTTTCCAGATTCAAATGCCACGAAAATGTCAACGTTTTGCCTTGCGTTGCTGCTGTATGCGGGCGGTGCTGTAGCCGGCGCTGCGTCTAACGCTGCCACCGCGAGCGCGGCCCCGCCATTGTTGAGGGAAGCTGTGTACGACATATTGGAGCTGCACTCTGGGAGCCCTAGACCCCAAGTCGAGGTGCTGGATGGTCTGTTGCCGAACACCACGGGCTTGAGGGTCAGAAACATCGAAGGAGTCACTGGAGCTGTGCTTGTCAAGTCCAGAATCATCGATAAAAGTGAGGCGGAGAACGGCAGAGGTGCACATGGAAAATCGTTGTTCCGGAATTCTGTGCCCCAGGATGGAATACGAGCTCATCGAGGTAAGAACAAACGCTTCGTAAAAAAATAAATTATATTTGAAGCACAGTTTGCTCCTTATGTGTAGTTTTGGTAATAATGTTGACCATCGTGAGAACATGAATGAGTTGTAGTTATAGTTGTTAATGTTTATTTCTAACAATCATAGTATGCACTAGTGTTAAAATAAAATGCTCAATGTTGGGTTTAAAATTAGTTAACACTTTTCTTCATACTTTATGTTCAGTTAGGTGACTGTGCTTTTGGTTGATATTTAGCGTCCGAATCACTGCTTCACGCTGAACGGTGGGGCAGTGAATTAAGAATCACAACTAAAAGTTTAACGTGACGTCCACGCTTATTTTTAAGGTTGTAGTCTTACTTATTGAAAAACTGACTTAAACCGTGCTTTTACTGTGACTGTTTTGGAATAAATCATTTATTCCTTTTTCCTTTTTTGACTCGTCTTTTCTTGCAGGGAAACCAGCCTTTCCCAGAAGAGTCTCGCTAGCAGACAATCAAACGAAAATTTTGCTCACGTTTCTTCAGCCTGTCAAAGACAACGGAAAAAACAACTTCCTCAATCGAACAAGTACAAAGCCTCCTTCGCTCATGAAAATCATCGCTGGGGAGTCCGACCTGCAGGTTGAGTACCTCAAAACGGAGGACACAGCTCCTCTGACTCTCTTCAGAGACGCAGGAACTAAGAAAAAGTTCCAAAATTCCCTTGAATCTTCACTGCCCAAGTTAAAGATACCCGGTCGTGTTCCTCCCCCGTCGGAGAAATTGGCATCATCTCAAGTCACTGAAAATGAAATGGGTAATGATTGGTCTGAGTCAAAATTGAACGAAGATGGTCTACCTGATATTGTGGGATCTGATTTAATAAAAGTGAAGGGTCAGCCTCCTCCTCAAGATGACCCTGACCTCATCCATCTCTCTCAGACACTCGAAGAAGTCATTACGGTTACCCGCACGCTACCTTCCGTTATTGAAACGGTGACGAATACTGTAACTGAAATAACAACGCAGCCAGACAGGCGCCCAATTTCTGAAGTGATCACTCAAGTCTTGACCATCACCTCCGTTACCGTCACTACGACGACTAAAACGGAGACTTCAATCGTGCCCGCGACGCCAACGACAGCCGTTGATACGATGACCATGCCCCCGATGCAACGCCCCACAAAAGGCACGTTCCTCAGTCCAATGCCTTCCAGAACATCAAGCAGAGCGACATCGTCGACGTCTATCCGTCCAACCTCAGTTGTTGAACCGTCGACAGAAACTTCCTTGCTGGACCCGACGGACCCTGATTTTTTCTTGCCCACAAATTTGAGGGACAGAGGGACAGACCTAGACAAACCAAACGACGAGCAAATGCCTGACTCAAGTGAACACGATGTGAATGTCCAAGCTAATATTACGCAGATCATGATGCTCAAAGACCAAGCTCAAAACGGAGGAAGTGTGAATCAGACGAAAGTGCTTCTGTTCACCATGCTGAAGAACATGACCAACATGACGGACACCAGATTGGAAGCTTTGAATGAAATTCTCAAAACTCCGGAAGATATCACCTTTTTCTTGCAGACACTAGTGAGACGCATATCTGAAATTACAAACCAAACTCGCGAAATGAACAAAACCAACGGCAATGAAGATGGAGATTTCGCCCCTGTGATCCGCAACTCAGAAGACGACCCGGCAGAGGAGAGTATCATTCCTCAAGATGCAGTCAACACAAATGTGGACGTATGGCCTAGAGGTAGAGGGTCAAATAAGAAATTTGACATGGCCAAGTTTACTCCTACCATCGCTGATCCTTTCCATTGTCGGAAGAAAGGGGTCGAATATCCCATCAGTGAGTGTCTTGTGTACGAGGATGCTAGTAATAGATATTACATGTTTTTTCACGAGGGCAAAGATTCTTTCATTCCTAACAGTTGTGTACCCGGAATTGTCAATTTACTTGATTAATTAATTCATTCTGTAAAGTTGATTGAATTCCGTGTCGATGGAATACTTTTCTCTCCGAAGAATTGACTTGGAGCTATTGCAGTGGTCATGATAACGCCTCTCACGCCTACCAGGCTAGAACACAATTTGCCCGTGGGTTGTAAGATCCGTACATTAAGTTGAGAATTAGCTGTTGCTAGTTTGTACAGGTCCGTATCATGGTCAGAGTGCGATTTCACTCATTACTCTGTTATCGGTCATTTTAATAAAGGTTTATCTTCATATTGTCGATAGTGCATCGACTTTGTGAAATATTTTTAATTTAATGTAGATAACTGCCCGTAAACTGCTTTATTTTCCTGAAATATTCAGTTAGAACGATCTGATTCTGCAGTACAGGACTACCTAAAGTTGTGTTTTTGCTTTCTTCATTTCTAAACTCACTTCTTTTAATACGTGACTTCTATATGTATGCGTTGCAGAACCTATGCTCTAGTGTTATGTTAGTATATGAAGTTCTCCTGTTACTGGTCGTTAAAGCAGTTGTAAAGTGTATTAAAACCAATTGTGTTTCTTCCCAGCGATCGATTACAAGGAGCTGCGCGAACGAATTGATACGGGCGCCATCTTCCTGATTGACGTGCGTAATTCAACGGAGCTGGAGGAGACAGGACGGCTTCCTTGGAGCTACAACCTTCCCTGTAAGCTTCATTATCTTTTAGACTAGTAGACGCGTCCCGTCAAAAAAGGCAGGGCTAATGATGTCAATTTCTTAAGGGGCCCTCTTATTTACGGTAACTCTGACATGAAATAATGTTATTTCTAGTATTACTGATACGGACTGCCTTCTCTGACAGTCTCGCTGATTAGTTTCAAATACGGACCGATTTTACGGAATTTTCTCCTATTTAAATCATTAGCGGGAGTGACAGAGAGACGGACGGACCAGCCAAGCAATATAGCAATAATATTGGATGTTGACTCAGAATGGAATATCGAATATTAATAAAGGCGTAATCGCAGTGTCGGTACTTCTCGTACCTTTACAAAAAAAAATTCTTATAGCGAAATGGTAAAATAATATTGAATTCCAATACCTTCACCATAAGAACGCTGTGGGCTAAATCAATCTTGAAAAAAAATATAAATCTGAAGGATCACTACTATGAATTACTCAGAATAGACGAATTAAATGTGTATTCTTAAGTCCCTCAGACAAGAAATTAGTCGCCTATTATTTTCGGGCTCCAGTTGTTTACTACATTCGTCGATCGGTTTTCAAAGCTATAAATGACCAAAGTTTAGGACTGAACAGGCATCAGTCTTCATTCAGAGCTGGCAAGGTATAGCATTGTTTCTTAGTTGCTCCCCAACGATGAGACGAAAGTAAGATGTCTCGAAATGGTAAAAAGAGGCTGTTGCATTTGGTCTTGCTAAGAGATACCTAGTGAAGGAAGCAGTGGAATTTGCGATTGTTTCATACCGCATTGTTATACATACTTGTCTTTCAACAATAGAAACAATCCGATACATATTGCAATTCAATGCAAAATTGAGGTCAAAAGAAAGTTCTAACCGATACGGTCCTGTGTGTCCCGAATGGTTGAACTGGAATCGCGTTACGTCGAAGATGGAACTAATGCAACATATCAAAGATGGCCCTTCTGCGGTGTCTGAACGCGCTTTCCGTAGAGAACTCCATGCAATAGAAATATGGAGCAGAATGGCTCGTGAACGGCCGATGTTAACTCCTACTCACAAGACCACTCGTTTAAGCTGGGACAAAGCACATGCATATTGGACTGTAGGGGAGTGGAAAAGTGTCATGTGGTCAGATGAATCACGATTCTGTCTCTATAGTAATAATGCCCTCTACAGTATAGTAATGTGTTCAGCGGAGACTTTATGAAGTCTTCAACGAAGCCTGTGTGCAAGGAGAGGGTTCTCAGTCTGTTCCAATTGTCCAGAAGTGGTTTTTTAGTTGAGGTATCTGTCAAACTGAACCAGCAGGGTTATATTAAGTTACTTGAAAATCAAGTTGAGTCATTTTCACAATATCTAAATGAAGAAAGACATGTTCCTCTGTCTATAATTTAGGATGAAACTGCCGGGTTCGTCGGGCTAGAACCGTTACCATTTGGCATGACCGTCGTTTAAATTATGTCAGTAGTCAGGATAGGGTTATATTGAGTTGCTAGATAATCAAGTTTTATGTAATATCAGGCATTAAAATTGGTTAGCTAATTTCTCAAACATGAGCTCGATAAACAATTTTTGGGTCAACCTAGAACGAGAAGTCAGACGTCGAGAAGATCGTCCACGTACTGTGGCTGCACTACCAGAGCAGTTGATGCAAGAGTGGTTTAAAATCCACCAGTTATACATTAGGTCAGTTTGAGACTCAATGCCGGGCACAATTGCTGCCATTTTTCGTATTCGTGGTCTTTCTACACCATTTTAGTAGCAGGTGACTAGTTTTTTGTTTGTCCATGGAGCTTATTTATGAGACGCATGCTGTAACACATTCGCTCAGAGAAGCGTCCGTAACAGGAATTTTGTGGCCTGTTAGTAATTGCACAACTCTGTCAGAGTCAGAGAAACATGAATATTGATGCTATAAAACGAAATTCGTTTCCTTTTTTTTGGTCATCCTCAGGTCAAAAATTTAAAAAACCTGGACAAGTTGATCAGAGTAGTTTCATTATTCTTTACTGGGTACAAGACTGAAACGGCGACCCAGTAATGTTGCAACCAATACTGCATCGTAGACATAGTACGTGCTCTCGTAGAAGCGTACGGTGGAGTACGTTTGTTGGATCGTATTTTTAATAGATCCATCCATTGCAGGAGTGAACCTTATACCGCTACGAAATAACAAAGTTTTATGTGCCGATAGTCCAGTTAACATTCTCGGTTAGTCCCCTGCATTTGCTTGTAGTGTGAGGAAAAAGCCTTCCGCTGCCCAGTTCATGTTGTGTTGCGGAACTTACTCCTATGTTAGTAAAAAACGATTTTTTCTTCGATCCAATACTTGGATAACAAGCCATGGTACTTGTTCACTTAATGGGAAATTTCGTGGTGAAATTACCCCTGAGTATGCCGAAAGTGATCCATGATAGCAACCATGTAATCACCGCAAAGGCACTGGTTGTGACCACGCAGGTTCGTGCTGGTCCTGAGTCGTGATGACTCCTACAATGCGGCTGTTCCAAACTTGACTCCCCTTAGCAGATACTTGCAAGCTCTTATAATTGCATTCACTTTTGAGCTCTTGAACAATTTCAAAAATGGAATATATTCACCCTAATTACCTATGCAATTAATTATTTTCATTGTACATTATACGCTTCTAGCAACCTTTTTATAAGTTTATATGTAACTGCTTGCTCCTTGGCACCTGATTTATATTTTTTCAGCTTTGCTTGTTACTGATGATGAGGAAAGCTATGCTCGCAAGCGCTAAAGTACAATTTCATTAAAGAGGAGTATTTTTTGACCTACCTCCGAGTAGTACTTTTTAATTCGGAAAAGTGTATATTTTAAATGCGGATATTTGGCAGGTATGTTTGATATCACGTGTAATGATCGTCATATAGTTATCAGTTTCTTAGGCATTTGAAATAAGGATGTCTCCGCTGATACCTCACAACCCTACTCAAGTTAACAGTAGGACCAATCCAAATGTCATCTACGACCACAGCAGCTCAACAGTTCAAACCCTCACTAAAATAGGCTCATGATTTCCATACACACATTCATTTCGTGGCATAGGTCGAGACAGAGGTACCGTTGCTGCCACATGCATCATTATCATTCCCTGAGATCATTCTAATGAAATACATTTTTCTGTGTCACTTCATGTTTTCCAATCCTGACCTGGCCCAGGCTCTCTTGTTGTAGCCCTCAGCCTGCTCGCACATGGCTGTCAAGCCGAAATGTTTTTCATCCCCCCAACTATACACTCATTTTTATACCTGGTTCCAGTGCACGACTTGTACCAGGCGTTCAAGCTGCAGTCAAGCTCGTTCCAGACCAAGTTTGGCTTCCCTAAGCCCAAAGCCAGCAGCCCCATCGTCACCCTGACGGGTGCTGCCGATGGCAGGGTCGTGGAAGCCTGGAATGACCTCCAAAAGTTCGGATATTGTAATGTGAAGTAAGTGCTCAAAAAGACGTCTGTAGGGTTGCTACTCTGGTATTCCATGGCTCAAACTTTAACTGCCATGATGAAGATGGAAAGTGTGTCAGAAATGTTTCGGGGGATTTTGTTCAAGTTCGTGTCGTAGAAAACAGTTCTACTACAAATGTTTGCAGAAAAAGTGTTCTAAGGCTTTGTTCAAGGTTTCATTCGTACAGTGAAACTCGTGCAGACATTGAGTGTTTTGAAAAATATAGGATATGTGTGTTATATAATTTATGAAATCCATTAAATTACGCTAAATGACTCAAATTAAGCTAAAATTTGCGTTTTAGACCATAATACGTTTGCGATGTGTTGAAATGAGTTTATTTTTTGTAAGTTTGATTTTTGTGTTATTTTTTTTTATTTCTCTTGTGAATGCCTATCAGTACCTCACATGCTTTCAATGGCGCAAATTTGTGGCTGAGTCCACGATTACATGTTGGTTTTTCTCAGTTGTAGAAGCATTGTACTTTACGTCAACTTTTCCTTGTGATCAGTAGTGCAGAGCTCTAGCGACCAGTTAATTGCGTCATTTCGATTTTACCATGAATTGTTGAGTTGCTAAATGGCATTGAGGGTCATATTTGTATGAAATTAGTTTAAACATGTGTATTTTTACGTCTGAATATATGGAGAGCACTTTGTGAGGGTAACATTTTCTACACGTATACAAATCATTGGATTTTATTATTCTTAAACGATGTACATTCAATTCAATGAAATAGATCACAGCATAAATGTCCATGAACTCTACAATGGACTTTTACCGCAGACTTTACCTGGGTTCTTATCTGGACTTCATGGAGAATGGCGGCAACCTCGTTCCCTTCTTCCGACCTTCAGAAGATGAACCCAACACGAACGCTTCAGATTTGGACAACGGGCAAACCGCTTCATCACAACGTAATTTTCGGTTCAGTTCCGGTGCTTTAGAAGACGAAGACAAACAAATGGAAGTTCTTGAGCAAACTTTGGCAGCATCATCGGCTACGTCTGTGAATGTCGATGAGCATGTAGCTCCTAAACAGAGGGCTCCGTTGTCAGGGAGGGAACTTAGAAATGGTCGGACTTTGTCGTCTTGGGACAAGGAAGGTGAACCCAACGTCGAGGATGAAGAGGGAGAACTTGGAGCAAATAATATGACTAATAAGGTTGAAAGCGACCCAAATTTTCAAGAAAAGATGCAAAATGAAAATATGGGTATTAGTGTGCTGAACTCGTCCAATGTTACCCTCAGCATTGACGCATTTGAGGACGGTTTTAAAAATGACACGCAGAGGTCCGGAGTGACGACTGACGTTCCTTCTTTAATGAGAGACTCCAATACAACCACGACTATGACCTCCCAAGTGAAAAACGAATCGAAATCCATTAATGAAATAAGTACGACTGACACTCACTCGGATAATCCCCCAACAATTGTTGAAGATTCTCAGGAGATTCGTGCGCAATCAAATGAGGACGGCAGCAGAGCCAGTGGACAGAGACGCGGTGAGGATGGCACGAATCTCAGTACCGATGAGGGCACGAATCTCAGTACCGATGAGGGCACGAATCTCACTACCGATGAGGGCACGAATCTCACTACCGATGAGAGCACGAATCTCAGTACCGATGAGGGCACGCAGCTTGACAGCGTCTGGACACGCACTAATGCTCATCAGCAAATTCCTGCCACGAAGACGACCAACGCTGACAACGACCGTTCCTAACAGACGCCAATGACGACTTCGACCTGATGTTTAGGTGAGTGATTAGAAATATTCAGTAGACATGAATCGGGACTTTTGACTCGATTAAGACGGATGGATTGTTTCTGGAAGCGGCGTATTTAAAAAGTGACTCAATTCAAGATTCCAATCTTTAGTGTTCAGGAAGGATTTTAACGAGAAACTATTATTACCTTTACTATGCTAGAAGTTTATTGAGGTTAGTTGTTACTTCAAAGCCTTTACCATCAGAGGGGCCCTGAGCCTCTGGTGTTAGAGGTCTGTTGATGTCATCAAAAGTGCTTCAGTTTCGTGAGCATGTAGAAATGTTCAAAGGTAAGCATACACAGTTCAATCAGGTTCTCCACGAGAAAACTCTTAAAAGAAAAAAACGAAAACTAATGATTTTTAATGTATTTACCAGGAGTTTCGATTTTATATTACACTTAGTTAATGTGTAATAGGTCACAGTTAATTGTTTTTTAAACTTATGACTGGAACCCCTTAAAGGTGACCATGATTTACTGATTGGTCAATCATCTATGTTTGTTACGTCTAATGCCCACTTTATTTTAAAGTAAGTTTTAATTGGGTTCAGAAATCATGAAAAAACATACACAACAATGTTCAAATCCTCCATTAGTTGGGAATTCCACGGCGATATCGAATTCGATTCAAAATCTTCTGAAATTGAAATTCTATGCAGAATGTTCAGCTCAAAGGCGTCGTTAGATCATTGCAGAGCTAAGCGGTGATCTGCTCAGCAGCAGCATGCAAATGGGAATGAAAATGAAAACCCGGAAGTTACCGGTTTCTGAACCTCTATTAATTCCTACACGTTTTACGTTGAGTTTTCAATGTCTTACTACTGTTGTGGTGAGGGACGTGAGGAATATGAGGTTTGAACTTCCTTTTCTAAGGAAAGTACTCCCTGGTAACGTGAAGGTAACGTGAAAAGGCCTTCCTGAGCCGAGGTGCGAACTAGGGTCCTCTCGGTTACGAGGCCATCACGCTACCAGTAGCCCATGGAGCCCACTTGTGAGAAAGACATGCATATATTCATTACAAGATGGAGAAATGTGGATATGGCTTCTTGTGCGAGGTTTTTCTCCTTATTACCAGAGTGACAACTGGACGTCTGCTGAGCCTCTTTTGTTGCATAAGTCAGCCTCAGTAGCGAACCACAGCGCAGTGTTCAGTCAGGCTATCGGCTTTCTTGACTACGTGTTTCTAACGGAGACTTGAATAAATAATTTGAAAGCTTTAGAAAATTAAATATTCAAATCCTGAAAGAGTGAGTTCGAAACAAATCAGGATGGTATATGTAGACCAAAGAAAGAGCTTCGTTCTGGACGAATCGATAAAAACGAAGCCATACGTGCGGTATGGAGTGCATTGGACAAATTTGTGGTTCATTTGGAAGTATCCGAAGGTCCACTTTGAAACAACATAGTAGCAAGAGCTCTACAATCCTCTCCAGAGCTACACTACTTAAATAGCCACATTTTACTTCTAGCCACCGTCGGGAGAAATTTTCCCTAGTTGCCATATGCTTCAAAGACGTTTCCATAGTCGATCGAGTTCTCAAGGTTTGGAACATTTCCGAAGTGTGTGGTGATAATTTATACCTTTGATACTTTACTAGATTCAGTGAAAATACTTGAAAATAAAATTTGTGCAACGCTCAAATTTCAAACACAAATTTAAAAGTTGATTTACGAAAAAGATCTATCAACACTACAGTGAAAAACGACTGTGTTTCTCTACTAAAGGAGTTTGATTTGGATCTGAAAATAGGGCAGATTCTTTAGTAATATCACCATGAATGTTACGAGGTCAAATTGTTAGTTTGCTCGTCACAATATTGCATGCGTTTCTCTACTGAGGAATCTGGCTTTGGTCTCGAAGTCAACAGATTGGAACGATTAAATGACGCCTCAAAGTTCTTTATCAAAAGACTGTCACGCTGGCCTGAGGAAAAGATGCATCGATGAAGTAAACTTTTTTAGTAGAGTATTTACCACGGATTCGAGGTTAAACATTCTTCTCACAGCGTTGGCTCACCTTTTTTACGGTATAATTTGTCTGAGGCTACATTGGGGCGCCTTTAGCTCATTTAACGGGACATCACCTTTTACCTCCTGTAGCTTGTCCGCTTGTTTTGACCTCCTGCAGTGGTAGCACTCCAAACGTTTCTTTGAGTATCGTTCCACTTCTACGTTGTGCTTCCGTTGTTGACCGGTGTTGTACTTTCGTAGTCATTGGCTTTTTGGCTTTTTAAGCATCATTCATTTTTCGAATTTTCATATTTCCAATGCTATTACTACTACTTAACCAACGTGCTACCGTTCATATCTTTTCTACTTTTGAGACTCGTTGTTTAAAGGTGAACTGAAATAAGTTGATGTAGTTTCCTTCTCAGCATATTCTATAAACTTATAAACTTGCAATAGTTTTCAAATTGAGAGCTCAATTTCACAACAAGTACAAACAAAAGGACAAATTTATGAATAAAATTAACAAACTTTTCGCAGTTATTTTCAATTTTTCGGCATCCTAGTCATTGAGATTTCGGCGTAGCCATAGTAATTTCGTAGCCTAATCACCAAAATTTCATAGTTTTCAGTTGCTTTTGCATTTCAGTAACAAACGAGGAGTCACACTAACACGGTAACACTTAGACGCAAGTTCGTCTGCTGCTGTTAAGGGCCCTTCACACGATCAGTCAATGTCTGAAGACACAGTCAGAGACACCCGCACATAGGCTTCAAATGCTAGCTTTGCTCTCTATTCTGGAGTCAGGCACCGACCGGTCATGTGAAGAGCCCGTTAGGTACAGGAGACGTTCAGGCCACATTATGCGTCTCATTTAAGACTCGAGGAAATTTTGAAGCAGTCTCTGCGCGTCAGTTGTTCAGGAGATTTTGAACTTTATTTGGTTTCCAGTTGGGCAAAAGCAGCACAAAGAACATAAATTCTCAGTTTTGTGTCTTCTACCTACACCGCCCACCGCAGACCCCGAGTGACCCTCGAGAAAATTTCCGCCACTCGTGAAGGCTTCGGATAAAAAAAAGCAGAGGACAGTCGTAACATCCAACTTCATTACATTACCACTAGAACTGAGCCAGCACAAGGCATCGTGAAACATAACGGCTCTAATTCTCGTAATATAAATTTAGAAATTACACAGGTTGATTTTATTTATTCATTAAATGGGGCTTTAGCTAAGATTCCTGAAATCTTGTATCCAGACTCGCAATTGCGTTTTTGAACGTTGATCTTTACGGAGGAGAAAGGGAGAGTTTCATCGTATCAGAGGGCCAGAGTTGCTCGTTTTCCCAAGCAGAATATCGCGGGCTCCAAAATTTTACAAATAATCCCCTTGCGAGAGCTGACTGTATTGGTCGGGAACCTCTGTGGTGTGAAGTTCACATCGGAAGTTACGACAGGAAGACGTTCTTCTACACGCGTTGGATGGGCAGGTTTTTCGCTTGCCAGTCCAAGAAGGAACCAAAGTACACCCTGCGTAAAATGCAGTACTTTATTACGCATTCACCTAATTAAATTTTTAGGATACTGTAAATTAAAATATACGCCTTGTTTTCGTGTAGAATGCTAGCAAATTGTCCTTAATAATGAACTATTTCACCAATGGAATTGGCAAAAATGTCAGAAATACGCTAGATGTCACGCTAGTAGTGTAGATTCATTTGGCTACCATCATGTACGATAATAAGACTTGCTACTGGAATTGTTACAATTCATTTAGCATCGGATAGGAAAATTTTGAATGGCAAATGTAACATGCCTAAAGCAACAATACAGGGTATCCTAAGAAAAACGCAACCCACAATGAAAACATAATTCAAAAACTATTTGCGGCATTTTTATACTGTCTCGACTGCATTCTTCATTG
>VOMN01092419.1:0-16215 GCA_014899125.1 Orchestia grillus
TGTACATGTGTGAGACGTGTTCGTTCGTATTGAATAAAAAAAACATATTGATTTGTAAAAACCAAGGCGGTGATTTCATTACCCTGATTTTTTGGGTACACAAAATACCATGTTTGTTATTATTTTTTTAAACGAGTTTGCTTATGTGTGTGTGACGAGTTAGTTTTGTCACATTTGATTGCTTGAGACGAGCTTGTTTTCTGATTGGTGACCTTGCAAGTGACATTTTTTGTGTTTGACTGATTTTGTTTGCGCGTGACGTGCTTTTTATTTTAAAAATTAATTTATTAAAATCAAAGTGCTGATTTATTTGCTCCGAGCTTAATTCCCGTGCCATCTCAAATTGTCATAATATGTTTTCCTCACAACGTGCAAAATGAGTCGCCTCGACTAACACGCCTGCAATGACTTGTTAAGTTAGAATAATTGCATTTGAAGGTTAAATTTACTCCGATTGTCTCGGAAAGACAATATGTACGCGTGAACGGCATTACAATGAGCAATTTATCTTTTTTTTAACACAGTTAAGGGAAGAAATCACACGCATTCATGCAAATTCGTGGACTTGGATCTTAATTTAAGTTATCTCTATTTGCTTTAATTCATCGTACAGTTGGCAGCGCAAGCGACTCTCGACACTTTTATCATACCAATCACGCCCCGGAAGCAGCGTAAAACAAATTCATGTGCCTTTTTTATTCTGTGCAACGTTATTAATGCTTGACTTATGCCTGAACAACTTTATTTTCATGGGAATGATTTGTCTTCATATTTTTAGACGCCGGTAATCTTACATTGAAATTCTGGCGCTTGGAGCACACCAAACGGAAGAGCAGTTTGGTCATGCTGTCCGTGTTTGGCTAGCAATTATTTGCAGTGCCGTTAGAAGTGTTTGGCAAGCAATTATTTGCAGTGCCGTTAGAATAGAAACATACTTTATCGATCCTCAGAAAAAGCTGCCATAAAGTCCGATATTTATGGCCAATGTTGATGCCACACCCCCTGACTGAGCTCGCCACTACTCATCCTAAATCACACAACCGGAGTAACCAACCCGTAAGGGGCTCGTATCTTGGCTACGTAAAGTTTGTGTCGTGCGGCGGGGGAGGGGGGGAGGGGGGCGACACTGCCATAAATGGGGCCCGCCACAAGATTGAAATGCGGCCGACAGCTTCGGCAGAAATATCCTTACTAAAGCCAGCAACAACGGCGCCCTGATGTTTGCCGGGCCATTTCCCTTCATTTTGATCGTCTGTACCCGTGGTAGCGGTTGCACTTCCTCTATTTTGTTTTTCTTCGTTTCGACAGTTTCGTTGTCCGTGATCTAATGAACCTTTTCAGCATATTTGGTAGCAAAACTGAGCCGGATTGCAGGTGATGCTGAATGATTTAATTCCGGATTTGACAGGTCCAACTTGTACTGAACAGTACTGAGATAAGCACCAAACATTTTGGCTGCAGAGCGACGTTTTATTTTACACTAGACCAGGCGTGACCCTCCGGGTCAAATAAGATTTATCAAAATCAAAGTGTCACCAGAAATAAATCCTATGCAGTTAAGGCATCCACAATACAGGATTAAACGAAGAGTATAAATTTCGAATATCTCAGATCCGACAGACAAACGTGAGCACGGTTTCAAGCAAGCAAGCAAACAAGCAAGACGACCAGAGTTTTAGTAATATACTAGACTACACGTGACCCGTTGGGTAAAATAAAATTTATCAAAATCAAACCGTATCCTGAAATATATCTTATGCAGTTAAGTCGGTATCCACAATACAGGATTAAACAGAGAGTATAAATTTCGAATATCACAGATCCGACAGACAAACGAGTGTCACCAAAATCGATGTGCATCCATGTCGCCGGTGGAAACTTTGAACAATTTATGTAAAGTAAATGCATACCTAAATTATTTGTGGGTAATTTGCTTTCAATTTTTTTTGCCAAACATGTAACAGCTCAAGTCACAATTTTTTTTTTTTCGCATGGTTTCATCGAGACAAAAGTGATTAGTTTGCCACTTTTTGGTAGGTGCGAAATTTACTACCTTTTTCCCCAACACCCAGTATGCATGTTCATGAAAACGAAAGAATCCATTCCAGGAATGCCATATTGCAATCCTGCATCTAAGCATCAACTTAAACCAACTCGGAATGCTCCTTAAATTACAGAATAAATTTCACCCATTGAAGGCACTGTCACTTCACAACTAATTTGCAACAGTAATGTCTATCACTGTCTCCGTGCTGGCGACAGACGTTCCTTCGAATTTCCTGTTTGCGAAGCCACATTCGATAATCTGAATCAAAGTCGGTGTGCTGAGATCCCAGCGTTCCCTTGTGTTTGGGGAGGCTTCCAGAGAGAGAGTCGTGTGCCGGGAATGGGAATGAAGGAGTGACGTGAATCGTTGATATGCCAACAATGGGAATTCACGGTGATGAAGCTGTGCTGCAAGAGGTATTGATTTGCCTGTAAGGCTTCCAAATCGTGGAGTGAGAAGTGAGACAGTGTCTAGTGAGACAGTGTCTAGTGAGACAGTGTCTAGTGAGACAGTGTCTAGTGAGACAGTGTCTAGAGCTCCTAGTACGTGCAGCAACTGATGATTATGTTCTTGTGAATGTATGAATAAAGTTATGTATAGGGAAATAAATGGAAGCCTTGAGCATAGGATGTGCCCAGCAATAGAAACGGTAGTTTGTCGAGGAAGTTGAGACAGAGATGCAAGTTCTTGAAGCCAAATTAAAATTTATCGCATGGGTGTTTATTTTGGACAAACGTGAACAGTTCAAGTGGTGTTGAATTAAACCTGTTGTGGCAATGACAATGTAAAATGAATGCAAGAGCTCGTTAGCGTTAGAATGGGTGATTGGAAGAAGCAGAAGAAGTCTTACTTTCTAGAATTAATCTAAAATTCAAGCAAAGGGAACAATGACACTCGGAGTATTTTCTCATTTGAATGGAATGTGGAAAAGGGGTCTTTGTAAGAATGGAAAGAAACGAATATCTTAGACTAGCGTTACGCTTCTGTAGAAGCGATACGAAAATATACATTTGTGCTATGCAATGTTATGATAGCCATTTTTAAAAACCATTGATTAAGAAAAATGTCTGTTTTTATTTTAACTCGTCTGAATGAACGAGCATTTCACGTTCAGAACTAAAAGCAAAAATCTGGGTAAAAATTTAAATAGATTAGGGAAACTAGCGGCAATACAAATTTACAGTAGCTGTGCACCATGTGCATCACAGCTAGAGGGAGTGATGCCCCGCCCACTTGGCACCAGGACTCCTGAGCTCCGCAGTAGAAGTCAAGTTATGGCACTATAAATTAACTACCAGCCCAATTACACCCAAATAATTTCCTTGGCGATTTTAATATACAGCTGAATTGATAACTCCTGTAGTCCCAAAAAATTGCTTTGTTTCCAACGTTTTCTATAACGGCTAAGGGAGCTACAGGACTTATTCGTGAATCAAGACCTGGCGTAAAATTCTAACATCCCTGTTAATTTTGCATCTGTAAATTCATATTCGCATGGCATGCAAATTGTCACATATTAATTGTGGTTATTCAATATTTCGAATAATTGTTGTCGTTTCTAAAGAGGTAATTGTTCACATTTTGTTATTCACTTGTTTTGGTTAATCAGAAAATTGCAAAGACTAGCTTCAGAAACTGTTATAAAAGAGTGCGACGTTGTAATTGCGTACGATTTGCCGTTTTTACTAACAATCTGAATTTTCAAATTACTGAATGTCGTATATGTTAAAAAAATTCAACAAACATTCTCATTAATGCTTGCAGAGGATCAATGGTGCACTTAATGGCAGTTCGTGAGTTTCAGCCCAAGGCTTGCCATTCAGAGCTTGTGATGGCGGATGTGTATCCCAACCCAAAGCCTTCAATTCCCATCGAGTGGAAACATAAGCTACTTTTCGCATCACTGCCAGTCTAGCAGCAAATACCCACATGCCAAAGAAAGAAGAAACGAGTTTTGGTATCTCGTTGAGAAATTGAGAAACTGTATCGAAAAGTTGGGGCATCGGCATATGCGTGATGAAGCCCCACAAAAATGTGCGTATCGACAGCGTGGTCTTATTTAGGTGGAGTTTTAAAAAATGTTTGGCTGCCTAAAGGACATTGTTTGGGTTTGGGCGATGTGATTTCTTTTGCTTATAAACTCTAACAAAATCGAACGTTAAAATGGTAAAATTCCTTTCTCTAGGAAGAAATATGCCTAAAAGTATATTATCGACAAGCAAAGCCTGTGGGTACAAAATTTTCTATGATTTCTTAGGGTGAGAAGTTAATTATAATCACATTTATAAATTCTTCATTCCGTTTCCGGCTCAATTTCGTGAGTAAGTCGGCATTGAATTTTTCCCATCAGACTGTTCTTTAATAACTTGCAGAACCATTTTCAAAGCGTGAATTTTGTGTGAAAAGAAATTGCTTGCAATTTTCATTCGCGACGTTTAGCTTTTACACAGTAAGCTCAAATTCGTAACTGAAATATGTAGAATTCATTCAAGTGTACAACCATATTAGCCTCTCATTTCAAATCCAATCGCATATAAAAAACAACATTCTGACGTTCTTCAAGCCGAAGATGGAAAAATAATCAACGCAAATTAATCCTCTTATGATTTAGGGCTCAAAATTTCCGAACTGGAAGATATGCAATAACTAATGACTTCACTTTCCACGAGGTAAACTCTGAAAAATTGTCGAGGAACCAAAACTAATTAAAGTTTGTCGAGCACAAAATTAGCCGAGCACCCACCTTCTTCAGCAGCAGCGCAGCAGGGGCAGCAGCGGGACCACGTGGTGGTGCTGTCGACGCTGGGGGAGGGTCGGAGAGAAGGCCTTGCCCCGTCAGGGTGGGAAGGAATATTCCCACTCTTCCCCACAGTCGTGGGGGGGCCACGTTCGAAACCTTCCAGGAAAAATCTGGAAGGAAAAAATTCTGCGTTGCGTATTTTCTGTCGAGCGAATTTTACAAAAATTCTGTGTTCTTCGAATGTACCCTCTAGCAAGAGGGTGTTCTGCTTTTGAAATATCTTTTGAGAATAATGCAAACTACAAAGGAAAGAGCTTAGTTTTTGAGCTACGGAATATTTCAGATTATTTTCCGGTGAACCACGCATGTGAGATCTTCCACGAAAATCATATTGAATTTCAGTCATGAGTCACTACTATATTAAACATTGATTCATTCCCTCGAATATTTTTACGAAACGTTTTGCTGCTCAAGAACGCGATCAAGTCTGCTTCTCGACTTAATCGCTGAGCCCGACTCTACCGTTCACGAAACTGGCACCTCTACAAAAATCTAAACGTCTCATAAAAACGTTATGACGGGGAACAGACTTAAGGATTACGGGATTGCTCGAAATTGTGTTACGGAGCTGAATTAATTCTTTGAAATCTTCGACGTGAATGTGAAATGGGGATGGAAACGCTCGTGCTTTTCGAGCTTTGCCACAGCAGGATAGAATTCATCCATAAAATGCCGCTGTGGAAGCGAAAGCAAAATGAACAAATTTTGGAAGCCTAAGAGAGCTATTCAATATTTCTCAGCAATTTGACGTTACTGTTTCCCTCCCCTTATACGTCAAAAAGCTGCAGCGCTTTGAGCTGCTGTGGAAAATTCTGAATGGAAGTCGGTACAGAAAGCGACAACTTTTCATGGAGACTTTGTCAGAGACTGCGTCCGATGTTGCGACCCTAACTTGCGCGGCGTCCACGCAAGCAGAATAAAGACAGAGCATGATCAAATACTTTGCTAAAAACAGACACGTACTAAAACATTTGTGCATTATCAACAGATGCATACAATAGACAGATGCGAACAATAGACAGATGCGAGCAATAGACAGATGTGCACAATAGACAGATGCGAACAATAGACAAATGCAAACAATAAACAAATGCGAACAATAGACATATGCGAACAATAGACAGATGCGTACTAAAGACCGATGTGTACAAGAAACAGAAGTGGACTAAAGACAAATGCTTTCCAGAGACAGATGTGTACTAAAGATGATTGATTGCTAAATACAGATGAGTGGCTAAGACAAATCCGTGATGAAAATTCTTAAGTTAAGAGAGATAAGTTCTAAAGACAGATATGTTGTGAAAATGAATGCTCAGTAAGGTACGCGTAAAATAAAGACAGAAATGAAGTGAAGTAAAGACAGACCCATTAAACAGGCGATGTTACATATGAAACGCAAAACCAGAGGTACTCTAAATTCAGAAGCATATTTATAACAGATTTATAATGTGGCTCCAGAATTTCAATGTGAACAAAACAGAGGCTGGCCCAAAGTGAAGCCAACATTGTCCAGGTCGAGGCTATTCCACGCTGATTGTAAAAAAATTCCTCGGGGAACATCCCTTCTTATTCGGACAGGCACAGAACGTGCTAGGGCTGCCTTTGTTAGGTCTAATTTTTGGATCGTTAAGTTAGGACGGGCGCCCGAACGGATGGTCTGCCAACAACTTATGTGCGAGAATTTGGAGAGTTTTCGGAGCTTCGGTGAGGGCAGATTAAATAAGGGAGAGTCGGCGAGGTAGGTGAACCGGGGCGCCAAAAGCTGCGTCTTGCCAAAATCGGTTCTTTATTGATGCATTTTGTGCGTACGCCCGGTGGGCCTTAAGCAAGGAACCTTTTGAAAAAAATTATATCAATAAAGCTACAATTTGGAAAGAGAGAGACAGAGAAAGAATCAATTTATGGTGAAGAGGGAAATTTTAAAGTTTTTCACTGTTTCTCTTCATATACACCACGAACATTGGGAAGGGTACCCTTACTCTGTAAATCAGTTCGATACATGTCAAAAATAAGTACCTGTTCATTTATTTTATTTGGGGAGAGCATTCTCGTAAACCGGAATTTAAGTACTCTCCTGAATTATTTTTCAGTCAATTTTTGTAGTTCTCTAGACACCTTTGTTAGAAGCGTCTATATGTGTACCTTAGCGCCAAGAGCTGAATACCTATACATGCATGCCCTGCATTCGTATTTACATTTGTACGTAGAGAAAGTACAAATGAAACCTCCAGGCCCAAATGAGATACAGCACATCGTCAACATTGAAATGAAAGTAAATTTTCTGAGGAAAATAAACAAAAAGTCTTTACACATCAGTTAGGCATCAGCGAATAAGATGACAGGAATTTTTTTTCACTATACGTTTGTTATTTTTTATTTTTTCGAACATATTTATTTTGTTATAGTTTATTTCTATTTTGGAGGCAAGAAGGGTTGAGGAAGACATTTCCCATCAGCGGGCATGTTGTTTACACAGCGAGGTTTGGTGAATCACTACTACAAAATTCATACTTGTTATTAAATCTTGTATGAATCTTTCGATACCTAAGGAATTTCTCAAATTCTTTGAAATTCAATTGAGGACTGCTTTAGCGATGAAAACTACCTGGAACAATTGCTTAATTTACCTTTTGATAGCGACGCATTACGCTTCTTATACATTTGGGAATGCATTATAGTCCATATTAGAGGTACAGCTTACAGGAAAGTTGAACTTCTTTGGTGATATAAGGACTAAATGCAAACACAAAATGATAAGAATGGGTATTCTATTAAAGATAAATTTTTGTGGCACACTTATTCATCGCTGTGTTAAAATAACCGCATTGGGACTGATAGTTATTTACATAATACTCAGAAAGACAATGGTGCATGTAATTATTTTTTAATGTATTTGTATGATAAATTATTTGTTTATTGGTTTGGTGCCACGCTCAGTGCCCGTCAGACCATCGGAGAGGGAGGTCACGTCAGACCATAGGAGGTCATCTAATGAAAAGAATATATATAAGTCCAGTCGTTATGGATTGGTCACATATAGAGCTTAAAAGAAACCTGGAAAAATTAGCATTGAAACTTGGAACAATTTCCAAGCAATTTGAGGGACGCTAACTTAAAAACAATTCTGCCTTCTACAGCCCGGTGTGACAGTGAAGTCGCACTCTAATTTAGTTTTTTGTTCAATACTTCCTTGACAAGATTAAATTCTCTTTCCAACGTCTGGTAACGAGTATGGCCCGTAAACCATCTGTTACGGTTTATCTGCCCATGTATTTTTTTCGTTCAAGCATGGAAGCAATAAAGAAAGAAAAAGGTTAGTTTGCAGCGAGAAATAAATACAGATTATAAAAGATTAGGCCATTAACGACGAAATTATTTTTACGATAGAGCTACATTTACTTTTGTTCAAGAAACTATTTGCAGCTTTATGTGTGTATGCAACAAGGATCTATTTAGCTTTACATGTGAAGCTATTTACAGTCTTATGTTTGTATGTATGTATGTATGTATGTATGTATGCAATAAGCTTGTATATAACTTTGTACGAAAAACTATTTGCAGCCTTATGCATACACGTTGAAAAGCTACATGTAGCTTCATACGAGAAACTATTAGCAATCTCACGTACATATACAGTAAGACTGCATTTAACATTTCGCGAAAATTTAGCAGCGTCCTCACGAAACAAGAAAGTTGTCATTTGAGTCATTAAGGGGTCCATGACCGCAACCCTGTGCCTCACCTGGGCGCGCAGGAGCATGGCACGGCCACGGGGGTGCCGTTGAAGCTCGGCGGGTTACTTGGCCTCCCGCTGCCCCTCGGAGGCCCCTCACTCACGCAGCTACCCAAGACGCTTGGCTCCAGTGCTCTGGAATCACAAATTTTCCCGGAGTCGCTGCTACTCAAGTTCGTCTTTGAGTATTTTTGGCACGCCGGAATGTTCTCGTGGGACTGGGAATGTAATTTAAAACCATGGTTGGTCAAGAGTTCTGGTGAAATGTACTTGATGGACTCGTTTTCTAAGGACTTCGAGAGGTGCGTTCCGTTTCCATCAGGTTTCAAGAGGTTCTCGTGCTCTGGAGACTGGAACACCTCGTGTTGGCTGTTGGAAGAGCTGATGACGATCTTCGGGGAGTCGCTGGGGCACAGCTTCGGACTCGAACCCACGTGTGTGTATTTTACACTCTGAGCTTCTTCCGAGGGTCGATTTGGCGGAATGATGGTCAGTTCAACGCACGGAGGATCATCGTCACATCGACTTGAAGTAGAATATTTCCGCGTCCTAACTTGAGCTCTCCTTGGCCCTGAAGGAGAACAGTAGCCTCCGAGCGATCGTCGTAGACTGCCTCTTTCAAAATGGCATTTGTCTTCATTTTGGACGTCAGTTTCATCTAAGGCGTCCGTGACTTCTCGCGTTCGCATATCGTCAGTGGGCAAATCGCTCAAAGAGCTGCCAGCAGACGCTCTCACGCTTTCGTTTGCTGTGCATGAAGAGCGACAGGAAAACTTCTTCATTTTGACGGACTTCTGAGACCCGAATCCACTAGCTTTCACGCCCCTTTTCTTGAGTAACTCGGTTTTCTGAACGGATAACAGCCTCACCGTGAGAGCGTAGGTCGCTATCATGATGATGAGGGGAATGTAGAAACAGATGACGGAGCCGATAATTTGAAACAAAGACGCGGGAATTTGGCACATGCCCGTAGTGATTGTGGTCTCAGAATCGGTGGCGTACATCAGCGATAGGGGCAGGGAGCAGGCCAGGCTCAGGCACCACACGAGCACGAGCTTCAGCAACACTCTTCGACACGTCTTGTTCCTGCCGAACTTCATGGGGTACCTGAGAAAATAAATAACAAGCGTGAGTAATGAGAGGTTAGGTCTGGCGAGCATCACAGGTCGGGAGGTAATTCGATGACATTACCAGCTACAAAATATTTTGAATACGTAAATAAAAACCTGGAAATAAATGTAATAAGATAATGTGGTATGAAGGAATATAAAATTGCAAGAAATATTTGCTTGAAATCAGACCCATTTTGTAGTTCTTTTGTGCTGTATTTCCAAGCAGCCTCGGGACCCGAACTCTTCAACGCTCAGCGTTGCAGTATTGATAACAAAAGTAGCAATGGTAAGCGCAGAACTTTAACAAAATCCAGCAACATTTGTGATGAAATGAGCGGTAACGACGTAATCCTAAAAATGAATTAAAGATACCATCTCCAATTCACACTGTGTTTCGTCAAGTGCTGGCCAGACGTCACATGACAAAATCCCCGAGTGGAGGTCTGTTCAATATGATAGAATTTAGCAAATAAAACAACATTTTTCAACGAACTTTCGTAAAGACTGCAAATTTTAATGAAATCTCCAGTTTTTTTTCTTCTCATACGCCGTTTTCTTCCGGGTTATGAGCCTCATAAAATGAAGCAAAGCAAACGTCGACGTAAAACTCTAGTAAAAACTTGGTCCAAGATTTCTCTAAAGCCGTACACGGGCAAACTTGAAACCTAAAACAGTATAAACAATCCTTGCAATAACTTTCACGAGGGGTTTTTTGCAACGTCGATTGCAGTCGCATTGACAAATTTATAAAATGTTTGATGCATTTTGAGCCACCGCAAGTTGAGGAAACACACTGACTTTTGTCCGTCTGTTCGCCGCCTTTGTAATGCCTGCTTTTCACTCGAAGCCACTTCATTGGCTGTGCAAAACAAAGTCACTGCAAGAGGTGAGCTATGCTACATTAGTAATTCCGCGTTTGAACATGATCTTAAGATGGTTTCGTCCTGGAAAAAGAGCGTAATTGTGATGAGGTGGAAAAATTTACACCCGTATCACCAGTGCTGGCAGTACCTAAAAATTGATTACTTAAGTGCAGTCACGATTTACACCTACACGCCTTTCGTAATGAAGAAATTTCCAACACCCACTGCTTACGTCACGCAAAACGGTTCAATTTTGAACCACTGTTTCTTCGCAATTCGAAGCTATGAGAATTGCCTTGGAAAGAACTCTTCGTTTTTTACCGTTGATTTTACAAGAAGCTCCAGCAGATTTTTGATATTGTGCGGCCGGCGAATTTAGTCTTTTTCTTTGAACATAAATAGATTATTTTTTTGAGGCAGGATGTGAGTTTTTAGCAGTTTTGATTCGTCGACTTCACGACGCAATTCCGAGTAAGGTTGAGAAATTGAGCACGTCTGTAGAAGTAACACCAGACGCTTGTGCACGAACATATAACTTGTAATCTAAAAGAAGGACGGAATGCGTGGGAAGAGTGAAGGTGATATCCAGGTCTTGACGTCACAAGAACGAGAAAGATATCCCCGTTTCAACTGGAGCTGAAAAGATCAATCTGAAGAGATTTAACTTGATCCATTAGAGACCTGCCACCTACGAACGGAGCTCTAGCTTTGACAGCCGAAAGAGCTATAAAAAGACCTAAAAATGAAATTATACGGAGATATGTTCAGCATCTTGTTACTCTAGAACAGAAGGTTAGAATATCGGAGAGGGGGAAGATTATTTAGAGTAATCGATTAAATTTGGGTGCAATAAGAGAAAAATTTGATGCGAGATGTGTGCATCAAAAACGCAACCGCGCTCTTGCTTCACGTCTTCACGCACGATAGAGACGAAAAAACATACAGGTCATCCGCCACATACGACGTGCTAGCATCAAGCACTGTATGATTTCTGTTCACAATTTTTAGCTCCAAATATTCGAACCATGTGCTTTTGCCTCAATAAAACATATTGTGAATTCTTAATTGTTTTTCAAAATTAATGTGTAGAAAATATCTATCCCTTATTGAAATCTTTGAGCACATATCGAATGGTACGTAAATAAACTGGTCACGTGTCGAGGTTCACTCGCTAAAAACACAGTCTTGGCAGCAATTTTTGTCTGCCTGGCCTCTGTTATTATGAAGCTTGACAAGTATGTAGGCGAATAAAAGGAGTTCATTGTGTTCACGTTGTGAAAGAGGTGAAGAATTGATTCATTTTTAGTATCCTGATACCAATGAAAACCAAGGCTCCAAGATCAATGAAATTTTCAACATTACTTTTCAACAAGACGACACTTAGGGCCCCACCAGTGCAGTAGTTGAAAAATACATTTCTCAAATTAAAGATGAATTTGTGAACAGATTTGGTGGTAAGAAACTTGGGCTCCTTCATCTCCAGATTTGACTCTGTTTGACTTTAAAACTGGACTGAACTCGTTTGGGGGCTTAGGAAACGTCCCTTAGTGAACTGGGAGCCCCGAAAATACAATAAAACTTCATCAAAGAAAATCTAAAATCCCTAAGAATAATTGAATAAAAATGAAGCAGATAATAAATCACATAATACAGATACCAAGTTTAACCTAACATATCGGTATCTAAAGAGCTCTCAAGTACTTAAGCATAGTAGAGCAATCAGCTCACTGCTCCTCTAAACAAGCATTCAAAAACTGTAAATTCGAATTTTTTATCGATACTCCACATTTGACCTCCATAATTTTAACAACTCATTCATCCAGAAGTCAAAGCCAGCCCTACGCCAGGAACAGAGGTGACACCGATACTTTATTTCGAGCTCATGATATATTTTTGTCTCTAGAGATTTCATCCAAGTTATACGGTATTTATGTATCGTGTTTTTATGTTGAACTCAATATTTATTCGTCCATGCGTAATGTATGAAGTTCATTAATGATTAGCCAATGACGTAAGAGGATTAAAATATTTTCATGGCACAAATGCAGAGATATTTCATCACAGCCCAGCTCTATCAGTGATGAGGAAGAAGCAAGACGATCGAAGGAATTATCCTATCAAAACTTACTGCAATTGTACGTTAGGTTTCTGGAAGTTCTTCGGTAGTCTTCAGGCATAATTTTCATACGTATTCTTTTTTGTTTTCTGCAGATTCTTCACGGCGAGAAGTCGGCTAGTAGCCGCTCCCAGATCTTATCAGTAATGCGCTAAAGTGGACATAACGACCGCGCCACTGCGCTGCAGCCCAGTGAACAGTCCGAAATTCTCTACACCGATTTTGAATAAGGTTTGAGTGCAGCACTTCGTGCATGTGCAATACAACTGGCATTTGGTGAGACTTTCAAAGATTTTAGTTTTTGTTAGAGTTTGCTCCAACTCTATTGGGCTGTGTCAGAATATACTGCTGAATATATACTTCGTGTTACACGTGCGAATGTTTACGTAGAGCTTGGGAGAATAAAGTAAAAACAAACGTCACTGCCGTCGAGGACTGTTCACCATGCAAATTTGCTTTCATCATTTATGAGTTTAGGCCTCGAGGATAACTAGCACGCATTGGTGTAAATTTTGCTTTAATCTCGAGTGCTGGCTGTTGACACAGCAAATTTTCTGTGTGCTCAAAGCAGGTCTACACAGCAGCACATTTGCATAGATTTAGTATAGAATATCCCATGCGTTCGTCAATGACAACTCTACAATTCTTTCAGGTAAACTGTTTGCTCCGTAGCCTTTCCCTCGAGTGACGACAGTCTAATTCACTGTACGAAATTTTAGAGCTAAATTTGATAACCCTGCCTTGGCGTCTGGGGTTTGTCTCGTCAGTGCTTCATAGATGAGAATATTCAAGTCTATAGTTAGTGTAAGAATAATAAAGTCGGTAGTTTGTGCGTGGTTTGTCAAGTTAGTGCGTCATAAATGAGAATAATCAAGTTTGTAGTGGTGGTTAGGTAAGTGAGTGCTTCATAGATGAAAATATTGAAGTTTGCAGTTTGTAAGCGAGTCGCCAAGTTCTTACCTCTGAGACGATTATGATTATCAAGCCATTAAAACTTGGATTCTTACTCGAAAAACAATGAGTATTTTATATTACTTTTCTTCCGTTCGACCTCCAAGGACCTACCGATAACATTTCCTGCCTTCATTTGTGGAGTAACAGATTTACATTTGTCTCCAGAATAATAAAATTTTCGTGTTCTCCACGCATTCTTTCTCAGTAAATGCACACCTCCAGTGAGGGGCAAGCCAAGTTCACTCGCTCCCGGCCATGCAGCCAGATTGTGCCGCCTTCAGAACCTATAATCGGAGCAATCTGAGGTCCAGAACTGAATTTTGTATTCATGGAGGCTGTGCTCGTGATTTATTTGCTGAGAGCGAATGCAGGGGAATTCAAGCTAGGCTGAGCCTATATATGTATAACAGAGGTGAGAACTTTAGGTCATTTCTCAAGTTATTCCTGATTGGGAATATTTCTTCTTCCTTTAGTATGAAATTCATAAAACTTGGATGGTTTCGACCAAACGACTGCAGCTCTGGATTTACTTTTGCACTTTTTATCCCAAGTCCCCAATAGTACACGTAAGTTAATGCATTGATAAGGCTTCGTTTCTGTTCTTCCTTCGAGTTTGACTGCACTTTTCAAGGAACAAGTTCCTCTGATTTTTTTTTATCCTCCATCACAGCGTTTTTGAACCTTTTTACTATTGCATAACCCTTGCATTTAATA
Organism: Orchestia grillus; assembly: GCA_014899125.1. Classification (NCBI taxonomy): domain Eukaryota; kingdom Metazoa; phylum Arthropoda; class Malacostraca; order Amphipoda; family Talitridae; genus Orchestia; species Orchestia grillus. Next base: position 14,340 of record VOMN01092419.1, read on the forward strand.
ACAAAATAGGTTTTATACGATGATGTATATATTATAATATCACAATCACCACGAGTATATTATGCGTGTTTAGTAATATCATGCACATGAAATTATATATAAAAACTCAACAGTGCATTAACGTATCTTCCTTGTTCTTGTGGAACCCTGACTCAAACTCCCTGCTCTATGCTCTCCACAGAAATGCCTAACCTTAGGACATTTCACCTCTTCATGAAACAAACTCGGTAAATCCTGTCGCTTTATGAAAACTCATGTTTTACCTAGCCTTGATAAGTGAAGAATTTCGCAGGACTGGAATGCATATTGCGAATACCTTTTACCTATTCATTCTAATTTGACTTAGGCTTCCAATTTTCCAAGAATTTCAGAATTCTCTGACATTTATTGGGATCGAACTATCTCGGCGGGCAAGCCAGACCGCAATTTGGAGCTCGCATTTAATTTCATGGCTTTGTAAGTACCCTAATAGCGATGAAAATTGTCAGCGATGCTCTGGAAGGGTATGCTCCTGCCAAGAATGCTAACTGTGATCAGAGGCCTTCATAAAGATGGGTAATCTAGACGCTAAAAGATTTAGATGGTCATATTAGAAGTGACTTACTTTAGATATTTTTCTTCAAATGAGGTATGTTAATTTTCATTTTTATTACCGTGATTTCGAAAGATTACTGGAGGCATTATACGAGATTGTTAAAAGTGCAATCTCCTTGCCAATTTGATCGTGGATTTTCGATATTGTGCAGATTACATTATGATATTCGGGAAGATATGTCCCGTTGGTGAATAATTCATCAAGGTTTTAAGTGGTTGTGATCCATCCAGATCGGACAACCGCCTGCCTTCTTTTGAGATGAGCTCAATGCGAGAATTTGATCAAAGCCTATTGGAGTGAAGCGTTCAGAATCAATATTTATGCACCGGAATCAGTGAAAGATTGTTCTATTTGTGCAGATCGTCAGTAAAAGTCCCGGCACTTTAAGGAGAAAATTTTCCTGCCAGCACGAGGCTTCTACGACAGTAACGCTCGCGGAAATTGACGAGTTAGAAACCTTAAAGATAAGGTTTACGGCTTCTGGGACTCACAAAGAATCAAGAAAAGATTTTCATACAAATATACTTTAGAGTGAGAGGAGTCCTTCGCATCACTCGTGATGAAAGGAACAAAAGAAGACGTTCGCATGCTGTTTGTGCTCTCTCCCAAGCCCTCGGAGCCCATACCTGCTTCACCTTCATTCATTTTGGCTCAAAATGAACCAGCTCGCTTTTTAAATCAACAAAATATTACGCAAGCATTCGTACAAATTCTAAGCACTCGTGTAAATATTCACTCTAGGTTCGAATGAAAAAATGAGAATTAAAGACCGAGGTTGAATTCCGAGCGTTTATGCTTCTCATAAGCGGTCCCTGTGAAGATCGAAACTCTCACCCACGTGTTCTAATACGAGTGAGAGAATGGACGTGCGCTCTATTTATTTTCTCAAATAATCCATTAAGCGACAGGAAGTAAGCACCCGTTCCTTATCTTATCACCTACACTAATTCGATGACTGAGCATGAAAACCGTAGTAAGTTCTTTGTAGTATAAAACTGTTGGCTTTGTCACTGAATTTTGGTGGATTTTTATGATGCGGTTGGTTGAGTCAACAATCTCAACAGTACGAAGAACAATTGGACAAAATGAATGTTGTTTGAAAACAAAAGTGCAAGGCAATAGTGAATGAGAGAACGAACACTGTTTCAGCAGGATAACGCCAAGCCTCATGCTGGTCGAAAGGCTCGTCAAAAGACTTTTATAACTTCTAAACTAAAGGTACCAGCTAGTTCCAGTCTGGTCATCGTCCAGATAACACGTGTGCTCCGTGCTCTGCTATAA
>VOMN01092426.1:0-18057 GCA_014899125.1 Orchestia grillus
ACTATCTCATACCATTCTTGTAACTTTGAAATACTTCTCTTGTTTTATAGAAGTATACATGCGTTCGTAAACGGCGACTTATATGGATACATGCTCAAATATGTGTATGTATGGAGTTTTTTACTTAAATTATTAAATTCATACCCTGTTTTGACCCTAATATTTAATTTTAACCAACAAAGTCAGCTTTTGTAAATTACATACCTGAGTATAATCTTATGCCCTTCTTTGTTATTAATCATTGATGTGCTGTGAATCGAAGGCCTTCATTTCTATATAGGTTGCAATAGAAGCCTTGTAGCTTATTCGGGCCCACATGTAGTATGTATCCTGATCCCGGTTCTTCGTCATTCCTCATTTGATTGTAAGCCTGCATCTGATGCAAATTACTTGTGGTAAATAAATGTTTCAAATAACGAATACCTAAAATTGTAATCTTTTCGATATGGTCATTTCGTTACAACACTGTATTTGTATTTTGTTTCTAATGTTAAATATGACCTCCACGGTTAAAATATTCATTTGGAATACAATTTTTTCTAGTCGTTAAGTTTGATAAACTGGCATGCGACTTTCATTGCTAGATCTGGTGTTTGAACTTTCAATTAAATATAGGTTGGACTGCAAATTTTGCTAAGATGCAAGCAGTTTCAAATTGAAATTGAAAAAATTTCAGGACAAAAACGATTCAATACTCGAGGAACAGGAAAAATAAGACAAACGATGAAGAAGATCCTGATTTAGCTAAGCAATATTCTGTCGTCGCGTTTGGGCTGTTTCGGTCTCGTTTTGCGAGAACTTTGTTTTAACTGTGTTCATTATATTAGATGATCATGAACTGGAGAGGCTATGTGAACCGTTTGGACAACTGGCGTTATATCTGTGACAATTTGCTCAGCACAACCTACAAAAAAAACATACTGAAGCTACCAATTGAAAATGCTTGTAAATAATATTTCCGGTGTGAAGTTGTTGATCAACACAAGAGGTGAGCACCTTATATGTTGCCGAGGGCTTACTTTGCGTTGTCGAGACTAATTGATCCCAAGGTCTCATTTTGTGTTGCTTTTGTGGCTTATTTTGTTACTGAAGGCTTATTTTGAAATCGAAATCTCATTTTGTGTTACTGAGGGCTTATTTTGTTACTGAGAACTTATTTTGTTTTACTGAAGGCTTATTTTGTAACCGAGAGCTTATTTTGTGTTACTGAGGACTTATTTTATTACCTAGGACTTATTTTGTTATTGAAGGCTTATTTTGCGTTGCTGAGAGCTTATTTTGTGTTGCTACATGCTTATTTTGAGTTGAAGACTTATTTTGTAATGCTGAGGGCTTTTTTGAGATGCTGAGAGCGTATTTTGTGTAGCTGAAGGCTCATTTTGTTTTGCTGAGGGCTTATTTTGGGTTGCTGAGGGCTTATTTCGTGTCGCTGCTGACTTATTTTGTATTGCTGAGGACTTATTTTGTATTGCTGTTGATTTATTTTGTATTGCTGATGGCTTATTTTGTATTGCTGCTGATTTATTTTGTATTGCTGAGGGAGGCTTTTTTTATGCTACTAGGAGCTTATTTTACGTTACGGAGGGCTTGATCTCGGTTGCTGAGGACTTATTTTGCGTTACCGAAAGCTTACACAATGGTTGAATAAAAATAGTAAGGGAATACTTTCTGCCATACCAAATTTGGCGGGAACCAACTAATCGTGTCACAAGTTGTTACTTTTGCACGTCTAATATTAGTGGTTTCCCAAAGGTATCGAACAGAAAACATATGAATGAAGATCATAGAATGGTTTCCAAAAAAGTTCCACGTGCTTTTTTAAAACATTGCCTCGTTCTCCCATCACTCTATGCTTTTGAAAACCATGATACATCACCGCGCAGCGAATTTCCTGTTCCTTCAATCAATGAATAGTACATAATCAATTTTACAGGAAATGAAACACGTTGTATAGTCAAGCAGATTTGAGTGATTTAGTAAGAGACTTATACATAGTAGCGTCATAGGTGAGAGTAGAAATTTTAGGATACCCGCTACATAAACGGAGGTTCCAATGAAAAGGTACTAAAATATTTACTTCATTTTCTCGCTATAAAAGTTTATCTGTCTTTTAAAGCCAGGAAATAGCCTTTGTTTCTAAAATGACATTTATGCATTCATACAAAAACTAGGACTCTCGCTTGTGGATAACGGATGAATATTATTTACTAACCCGTATAAGGTGAACCTGCTGTGTTGTTTACAATGGTTAAGGAAAACTTTCTATTCCTGCGTATTATATTATAGGTATGAAAAAACTTATGAATAGATGGAATTCATTCTGAAGGAGTTAATTACTTAGAACATGAGTAATGTATACGTGGCGACTTTTAAACATGTTTAACCCCCTCCTTGGTCTGCAGGTTAGAAATCCGCCACGACAACATTAGTTGGTTGGTACGCTGTGCCCCATGTGCCGCTGGTGTGCCCGCAGAAGATCTTTCTCCCACTCCTTCAAAATAAGTTTCCTCCTTCAAACTCGACCTCATGAAAAACTTTCAGAAGGCAGTGTCTCACGATGGTCGTGGTTTTAAGAACTCAACTGATGATCTGTACCCAATAATGGATGCAAAACTGAAATTAAGCATCTTCATTAGACCGAGACAAAAAATTGATGTCTGCAGACGATATAAGACCTGAAGTGAACCAATTTGAGCTGAGGGCAAAGCATTCGTTCCCATAAGTTGAACTGAACTTTCATGAGAATCGTGGGGTGAAGAGCGTGGTGTTTTAATGCACAACATACCAACAGCAATTGAAAAAAATATGATTGCACTTCTTACATTCTCATCTTGAATTTTTCCCCTAATCTTGGTACCATTTGTTATGATCTTTGTGAGATACACCATGATGCACGAGATCTCAAGGCAAGCTCAAGCCTTGAGCTGGTCCTACAACGGGACTGATGGTGGGGGACTGCAGCTGGTGGAGGACTGACTGCTGCTGTTGGAGGACAGTTGCTGGTCCTACAACGGGACTGTAGGTGGGGGACTGCTACGGGTCCTACAACGGGACTGTTGGTGGGGGACTGCAGTTGGTGGAGGACTGACTGCTGCTGTTGGAAGACAGTTGCTGGTCCTACAACGGGACTGTTGGTGGGGGACTGCTACTGGTTCTACAACAGGACTGCTGGTGGGGGACTGCTACTGGTCCTACAACAGGACTGCTGGTGGTGAGAGACTGCTACTGGGCCACAACAGGACTGCTGGTGGGGGACTGCTAATGGTCATACAATAGGACTGCTGGTGGGGACTGCTGCTGGTCGTACATCAGGACTGCTGATGGGGGAATGCTGCTGGTCCTACAACAGGACTGCTGGTGGGGGACTGCTTCTGGTCCTACAATAGGACTGCTGGTGGGGACTGCTGCATGTCCTACATCAGGACTGCTGGTGGGGGAATGCTGCTGGTCCTACAATAGGACTGCTGGTGGGGACTGCTACTGGTCCCTATGTATACAGCTGGACACCACCAGGAAGCCTAAACACGCGAGCAAGTGTTTCAATCACTTCTGAGCCGAGCATATCGGAAGTGAGTATTACTTTAGAATATTTGCTTAACAAAAATAAATACACTACTCTATTATGCTAATTCTCTTGAACATAAGTACATAGATTATTAGAAAATATGTCGTTCAATAGCTAGTTATTTACCTTGTACTAATCTATTTCTTATTTGAATACGGTGTTGCATTGATATTTAAGCTTTAACGAAACAAAATAAGAAACTGAAGTGCTACATTCTGTGTCCTCGGAAAAAGCCCTGAAACCAGTTTAAGTTTGCTTAGGATATCACGGCGTCTTGTGACTGGAGAAAAGCCATGGCTTTTTTTACTACCCAGAGTTACTTTACTCTATTTCTTTCCTGCTTTATAAAAATGAGATCGTAATGCTTACTACGTGATGTACTTGCGGCAGCTACCGTTCCGCAAGAGTCGAGTTAGCCCGGCGGTGCCGAGGTGCGGGTCACAGCGACAAGCGAGACCCCAGAACGACAACGGCGTGGGCTGAGCTGTAGCCAATGTCACTGCTGTTCTTGTCACGTCGAATGCGCCAACGAGTTATCTACTACAAAGAACGGGAAGTTTTTAGGAAGCATTATTCTAATTGTAAAATCAGATCGTGTAGTTCAATAAGTTAATTCTACTGTGTTTAATTTTCCGTCCCTTCGATCAAGCGAGTTCAACTTTAGTTTGAAAAGATACTTGCCGTTGAGAGCGCATATCAGTTCATTAAGTGCTAAAAAGTAAAGTGCAGTGGAAAAAGTCTTCGGTGCCTTTTATAAGGGTAGAATAATGAACAAAAAAACTGAAATCCCCATCCGAAATAAAATTACAGATATTGATTTTGTTCAACAGGTATCCACTGCAGAAGACAGGAGTGGCAATGCAGTGCGCGATGCAATTGAATCGCACCTGTGAACAGTTTTGGGAATCATTGTGACACAGCAATAAGCGTGATGTCTCGGTAAGTATTTACGTACATGATGTTGATGAGCTTCACTATATGTACAATGCAAAATGAAGGTAAAAATTTACGTCAGCGGCCAGCTACGTATTGGTTCAGTATTAAGTTCAATGGAAGTAACTAATAAAAAAATCAAAATTCACATAAACATGGTGCTTTGAAAGTGCTTTCAGAAAACTCTCAGTTCATTTTCATTCATGAATGTTAATCAATCGTGCAACAGGCTTTTCAAAATGTATATTAAATAATCCTAGGTTAAGTAGAGACAAGTTACCAGGCCAAGTATCCGTAAAGTTCTAACGGAAATTTCGAAAAAATTTCGGCAAAGGTGTGCAAAGTTATAACTCCGCAAACGAAGTTTGAATGAAGTTAAACAAAGTAAATCTAACCAGAAAGGACGGGATAGGAGAATTTTTTCAGTTAGTTTAGTTCGGGCTTCATGGTGTCTCAGAAAAGTTAAGATCTAAATTTCTGAGTACTTCAACACATGATATAAAAGACAGTAAAATAGACTATGGCATAGGGGACTAGCCAAGTGCTCCATTATCTGATTTCCGCCCAAGCCCAACTCCGTCACGAGCCAAGAACCTAAGATATGCACAAATTTAAATCAGATCATAATTCATTTGGAGATTTAAAACCTGAAATTTCTTTAACAAAATTTATTTCAATTTATTTATTAAAGTGGGTGCAGATTTTGAATTGTTTTAAGATGGTAGGAAATAAATTAATTTTTGACAAGAGGGATCGTTGTGACGAACACGATGTTATAAAATAGTACAAACACTATCGGACTTTTACATGAATAGTGTACTGAAAGATGACAAAGGTATAACTCATTTCTGAGGTTTAAATTTAAATCCTTCAAATCTGTTTAATGGAGAACATTATTGCCGGCTCACATTCAAATACGTTAATTTTTTCATTTTGTTGACATATTTTCGGTAGACATAACAAAAGTGTACAAAAAATTGCTAAAAGGTATTCATTAGCAAGTTAAATCACCAGTGACAATAGGTGTTTTATGAACAACAAAGTTTTTTGTTTCCACTAATTTAAACGAAATTCAAAAGGAAACAAAACGTGTCCCAACTCAGAAAACCGCACCCTACCGGAAATAAATTTAAAACATACTATGCTATTTTGATTTTGCTCAGTGTACGCACAGTATTTTCATTCCCCTTGAACCAGAGATATAGGTAATCTATCAGTTAAATAATCGGAAACATTTATTTTGGACACCACATATCCATCAATCTTCGATTGAAAATGAAACTTGTCCCAAATTCGAGGAAAATATGAGAAGGAAATATTTGAATTTATGTGGAATTTTTGAAATTTGAAAACATTCGTCGTTCTTTAATTTAATTTTTTCACCAACGGCATAGAATGAAGAACTCTCGTTCATCGCTGGACTCCTACAGTTCCAAATGACATTGTGGATGGCTTTCGCCGGTTGGTAAGTAGTTCATTTTCTCCTCCAAACATCGGTCACTGTGTAACTATCAAACAGCATAATTTTGGCGTCGTCTGACCTTATACCTCTTTTTGAGAATGCAATTACGTGGTGAAAATATGTGTATGACTCCTCATTAAATTATGAATTTTCTTACTACTGAACAAATTCACCTGAAAATTTGGGTGTCGAAAAGAGATTGTATGGGAATCGGAATACATATTCGATTTTATTATACCATTTCCCGACAAAAAAAGTCTTTTACAAAACTGCATTTTCGATGGTGTAAATCATTATAAGAGTTTTGAAAATTTGTTTTCTGATTTACTTCTGAGTGACAAAGAAAGAATAAGTGCATGCGTAGATCGTAAACAACTCTTATCATGATAGCAAGCTATGTGAGTCCTAATTAAACGTTGCATAAAGCCACTGCAAAATACCCAGGAACTCTCCCCTTAAAATGGAAAAGGATAGGTTTCTGCTTGTCAACTGAAAGGGAAATCTGTAAGTTTTATTACGAGAAAACTATCGAGCTCCAGGTCAGATGTGAGAAATTATCTAAAGGATACTGAATCTCACGGCACCACAACACGTCCAGGCCGTCCACCTAAAATTACAGATGCACTCAGACGCCGACTTTTTCGAGAATGTTCGAAAGGACAGTCATGCTCAAGAGATCTGCAACAATCTCAAAATTTACCCGTCATTCCTAGAACAGTTTGTCAACTTTTCTATGATTCGCTAAATTTCTTACACCGAAACAGGAAGATGACCCCTGCTGTAACTGCTGAACGGAAGAAGATGCATGTTCAAAGAGATTTGATAGAGAAGAAAGTTCATGGACAAAGAAGAAATGGGAAACCATGGTGTTTGCTGGTGAGAAAAAGTTAAATTTGTATGGGTCCGACAGTTTTCAGGGTTATTGGCATGGTTTAAGAGAGAAGGAGCCGCTTTTTCAAAAAGACTATTTGGTGGAGATCCGTAGTAATTTGGGGGCATTTTCTGCGTTTGTAAGGGCTGATTTAGTAGTGTTTCAAGAGAAAAAAATTCTGCTTGGTATTTCAGTGAAATACATATCTTGTCCCATTTATGAATCATCCAGACAACATTAATGCTATTTCTTTCAACAGGACAACGCAGCCATACACACCTTTAAGCTGACGAAAGGCGGATTTAACACAAGAAACATTGCTATTTTGGGCTGGTCCTGTAAGCCACCAGTCTTAAACCCAATAGAAAATTTGTGGGGAATTTTCTCAACAAGAGTGTACAACAGCAGACGTTAATTTGAAGAGAGAGAAATATTAAAGTTTTGCATTAAGTAGTATTGGAATGAAATTTCTGATGAAATTCTAATGGAATTTTTACAAATCGTATTGGTTCGTACAGAACAGGTACACTGAAGTAGTGTAATTGAGAGGGACTATATATATGCAAATTAAATATAAAAACTGTGCTATTTCATTGTTAAATATAAATTTTCAAAATTGTTTTATTATTATTCCACCCTTTAAAACGTAATTTTGTATAGAACCTTTTTCGTGAAAACGTATTATAAAGTCGAATATGTTTACTGAGAAATTATTTCCTATTTCCAAAGAAACTTGTGCAGCGACAGGAAAATTCTTAAGAATTCAATGCTTTCCCTATACTCTTATACTTATACTTATCTAGTAGTCTTATACCTATTTCCTCCACTTCAAACTCATTATCTCGCTTCTCGATAGAACTATGGCGAGCAATCGCACAGGTGCATTTCAGCAATAGAACTTTTCTTTGCTCCCTTTGCAGTAAGCCTGAACAGTTAAGGGATGTTATTCGTATTGTTCTTAACTTAGAATCACATATTTTCTAAGTGATCTCACACTTCAAATTTTCATAGTGCTCTTTTTCCAGTTACCCATGTTAATGAAAATTCGAGGATTTTTACAAGGGTCACCATTTCAATGAATATTTGTAGCCTAAATATGCATTTCTTATTTCAGCAAAATGGTTCCTGTCGTGATCACGATCACATTCAAATCTTAAGTTGTCCCAGAATAACCATGATCGTATTTGTCCCACTCAATCTTCATGTTGCAGATATAACCGGCTCTTAACAATTTTTTCTTAAAAACAGTTTTATTATATTTTCTTTCATGTACCTGATTTTAAAGCAATGAGTGTGGTCTATGACCTTTAACTATCATGAAATACCCTACTTCTTCAGAACATACGCTTTAAATTGATTTGGTACCATTCACGGTTATTTGCTCCAAATTCTGATGGCGTATTACCATTTTATCAATAATTGTTCTCATCTGTACTCAAAATTTATCAATGAGTATTAGATAAGCTAAATTTTAATGAATTCGTGAAATTTCAAATTCCATCAAGGAATAATTGCTTAAAAATACGGTGTTCATCTACCTGGTTTTATGCAGCAAAATAGGTTGAAAAAATTTTCAATGTTAAGATGACCTCCTTTTAATTAAAATATACCCAATGTGGACGGTAAATGCGATGTTAAATACAATTCTAACTAAATTTCTCGTAACAAAAATTGAAACTTTAATTTAAATTAACCTTACTTAACATTAATTAACTTAATTTAACTACCGTAACTTAAGACTTAAAACTTAGCATGCATAGCTCGCGCTTACAGTATTCAAAGTTTTCGTACACTGTTTGTTCAATGGAAAATATTCGCATTGAGAATATACATCATTTTCCTCCAGTCCTTTTTTCATTTTCCTCCAGTCCAGTCCGTAGCATTGAGGGTGTTAACTACTTTCTTTAAAAAAGAGGCGAGTGTATTATCATTACTTTGTATGTATGAAATAGCTTTAAAAAATAACTTAGCGACGTACGAGCCATGACTGCTCATGGAAACGCAGATGCGTTGGTAAAGTTGTTAAGCCCACTGACAAAGCCATGAAATTCACTTCTGCAAATTTTCACAGTGGAAACAAAGCTAGTTCATCAATCCGAACCTTACTAGGAAACTGAATATATTTGTAGTAAAGCCAGAAATGAAAAAGTATTGATTTCGTTGGTGGCCTGTTGCTATAGCCTACGAATTTTAGCCTGTGAAACAGCGATCATTATTTTCGAAACCGATGTAAAAATACATTGCATAACATGTGAATTAGATGCAGCAAACGTTACGCGTATAATTCAAAAAATGTCTGAGCAAAGAAGTTGCATAGCTTCGTCAATCTACGTTAGGAAACCGCGAAGAATGTGGGAAGCAATGTCCAAACAGCATTTGCATATAACTACGTTAAATTAAATTTCCATTTAAATTTATATCGCTGTCGCTCAAACAGCAAAACTAGTGTCATTGTCGATTAGTTACCCCAAAATTGAATGACCGATCATGAAGCATTGCTACAGCACTAGAATATTGAAAGCGTCTCATTTCGCACACACTTTCATCAGCGCGAGCGACTGTGTATACTCAGTCATGTCTCTACGCATTGACATGAGTGACTGTAGATATGGCCTCAACATTGTTTCTTTTACGACACTGAAGATATTTTTTTCTTCACGAGTTCCCTTCATCAATTTTACGAGGTCTTGTGTTTTTAATTTAACCAAGTAATTTCTAATGTTCATGCTAGATAAAATAAACCAGGACTGAGCAAATTTTGACTCCTATGTGAGAAGCATCGAGGTCATCTGAGCATCCCACCTCAAGGTCTTGTACCAAAAAGGAAACCGAAGATAAGCTGGTGGCATGTACGCACAGTGATCAACCGAAGCATAAGGTCCTTATTCCATGGCACTCAACTGCTCGAGAAAACTGTACGGTCCATATTTATCACCAGGAGTGAATCATACGGTTTCTCAAATAGTCAAAATTGTTTCAAGCGTTAAGTGAAATGTTCAGGGCTTCAATATAGCTAAAAAGATTTTTCGCTCACTATTTATGGAGTGAGCTACTTCAGTGAGCAATGGAGCGTGACATTTACAGTGGGTGCGATAAATATCCGATGCAGGATCAAAAGTTTCTTGCCGTGGTTACACGATAACAAGATAATTGTAAATTTAGATCTTACGTGTTTTTATACGCTAAATCGATTTAAGAATACACAAATTGTAAAGCATCGATAAAATATCAACGAAAGTCCTAGATTGTCACCTTAAAAAGTATCCTACACTCAAACAAAATTAATTTTAAAGCGATAGTAAATAGTTCTTGAACATTCCAGAATAGTGTAATTAAGAGGAATGCCATAGAACTTTCTAGAAAAACAATCTATTAAAAACACAGCCAAGTTTAGTCAATGTCTGGGTGTATGAAAATGAGGTCATCGTTCAACACTTAACTCGAATATGGTGGCAGAGGTGGGCAGCGCTACTTTGAAATGTAGCGGCCGCTACATTTCAAAGTAGCGCTGCCCAGCTCTGTATGGTGGACACTAAAGAATTGTCAGAAAGGACTAGAGAAGTAATTGTTCAGTTACGTAAAAGTACTTTGGACTATAAAAAGATTTCACCTGTGCTAAAAATTACAATCCCAACCATTGATAACACGTTTCGCCGGTTCACGTCATATCAACAAGTTTCAAACGTTGAGCGCCAGTTCCGAACCGAGTCGCTAAACATATTTCGTGAAGTAAAGAACAATTCTCGAGTGACTCGATCTGAACTTCGAAGTGATGTTGAAGCAGCTAAGACAAATGTATGCAAAAACAATTCGAGGAGTTGTTAGGCTCGAGAGATTCCGTTTCCGAACACCAAAAAAACACCTGTGTTAAAACCAATTTATGTCAGAGAGCGTTTGAATTTTGTCATGGTACATTTACAAACACTTTCAAATTTTCGCGACGCTCTACTATGGTCTAAAGAGACAAAGCTTGAGTTATTTGGGTGGATCTTTTGACCATGCATCGAATAAAAAAGCAATCATTGTATGAACATAAATGTAGTTGGGAGAAAATTTTTCATCAATAAAGTGAATGTTTTTAGGGATTTCCGATACCCATATTACTACAAACTTTTTCTGAATCTGTGATCAAATATATAGATGTAATTTTCCGTGCCTTGATGTGTGCAGCAATGGATGTATTTTGACTTTGAACCCAAAAAGTGTTCACAGGAGCAACACCATTCTTCGCTGCGAAATCATTTATCATCGCTCGTACACGAGCCGCTGTTTATAAAAACTCAGTTCCTACTCTAAGTACCAATCTTAGCATACGAAAAAATATCTTTATACGCTTGAGAAAATTTACAAAAATAAATTTATTGTTTATAACAAATTTCTAAACATACCAGGGACGGTAAACTCCACTCGTTATACTCATAAATCTGCAAGGAAGTGAGCTGAAATTAACAAAGGTATGTAAAATAGAAATGTAATTTTTCCATCCGATGCTAGGAGCTCTTGTCACATGACTCCAATATTACCTAGCTATCTAATTGGTCCACAAAATGAGATCCAATGATAAAAATTAATCCCCTATTGTTTTCCAAGTTCCAGTGTATTGTTTTTCGAGCTCCTCTCGAGGATGATAACTGCGCGTGCATCGGGCTAGAACTGTCATTGATTGGCATGACAGTCATTCAGAATAGGTTTAGATTTGGCCAGCTAAGTCCCCAGACGTAAACCCAACAGAAAATTATGAGACCATCCAGAACGGCAAGTAAGACGTCGAGAAAGTCGTCCACGTACTTTAGCTGCACTACGAGATAAGTTGATCCAAAAGTGATTTAAAAAATTGCCCAAGTTTACATTAGGAAGCTTGTAGACTCAATGCAATGAAGAATTGCCGCCATTATTCGAACTCGTGGAGGTCCTTCACCACATTAGTAGCAGGTGGCTAATTTTTTTATCAAGGGGCTTATATTAAGGAAAGTAATCAACTACTAATTAGAATGTTTGATCATTTAATGTTACTCATTCAATCGAAAATTTAGAGCAAAGAATAAAGCCTAGAGGACTGCGAAAGAATATAAGTAGCTCCAGTGCAAACTTCCTCTGATATTTATTTCAGCAACTGGTAAGAAATAAGTTCTTTATTCTTTATGAGTTTCTTCTCGCACAGTTAATGTACCGCGAATTTGTATTGAAATTATCAGGTGGACCCCGCGACACGCTGCTGTGCACTGTGAATAAAACATTGTCATTATGTAGTACTGTAGTGGACACTATGAATACTGATGCACTGACAGAAAAAAAACATACTGTAAAAGATAATGCATGCGAAGGCTGGCTTAGACACAAGCATACCCCCATGAAGAACTCGTGTTCCGGAACACTTGAAAAGCTTCAGCTCCGGTGTAAATCACTACTACTACAGGGTCAGTCAAAATGATCTGCCACATTTATAGGTTAAATAAAAAAAGGCAAATAAAGTACAGAAACAGAAAAGTGTTTCAATTTTCGAAACGTACATATTATGTCATGTTTTTCAAATAATGCCATTTGGTTTTTGTGTCTATTGAACAACTTAAAGATGCAATTCGTCAAGAAATTACTACTATTCCACATGAAATGACCCGCCGAGTTACAGACAACTTTCGTGAACACCTTCGACAGTATGTGGACAATAATGGATCCTATTTGACTGATTTAATTTTTGAAACATAATGAAACAAAATGACATTATATGTACTTTTCAAAAATAAAAACACTTTTTTGTTTCTTTACTTCATTTGCAGTTTACTAAACTTACAAATGTGTCAGATCATTTGGCCTGACCATGTATTTCTACTACCAAATACTTGTGAAGATGTACATTCCTCTTGGCACTCTTCATTATTTGTCCAAACGATAAAGTAATTGTCACGCACTTTGAAATTAGGCATTTGTTCTACAGCTTACAGATCAATTGACAATTTTTTTAACGACGCTTTCCTTTCAGTTCTAACAATCGAGTTTTCATTACCATGATCAGCAAGTCATTTCCTACTAACATGACGAAATACAAAAATATACTCATTTATCGCCTAAGGAATTTTAGTACAAAGGGAGACTTTCCTATTATTCACGACCAATCATTCAGTTAGGTACACAAATTTTAAAAGATACATTTCGACAATTTTCAGCTAACGAAGTATCCCGTTTTCGCCGTACAAAGTAGAAAAGCAAATAAACAGCACTAATGCCTTTCTCAGGGTGAAATCTCTATCAAAGTCTACCCAACTGGTCCCGATAACGGGATACTTCGTTAGCTGGAAACTATCGTTGACGAAGTTGGACTCATCCCTCGACCGGTACGGGCGCTTGGTCTGCCGTAACAATTCTGCCATTGGGAGAGTGCCTGGATTTGGTAGCGAAGAGATTTTTAGCTTTCTAGAAATACTGTTTTTTCCCAAGACAACTCTGAGAATTTAAAATTGAGGTTGCACTTTAAGCAACTATTCCTGCTATTATTACGCGTCTTGCTCTTAAAATGTATACGCGGTACCGTATTCGTCATTATTAGTCACGTCAAGAAACGTATTCCTCATATACGCGCATTTTCTCTGCAGATTTCAAAAATTAACTAGATATTCTGCTAGACTTCATTTATTAATTAAACAGCTACTCCTTCGTACTTTACAACGCAGTTATCAACAATTCCCCCTTTAAAGGACAGAAACTGTATTCCAATCAAGGTTACATCGTACGCATTGGTTATTATTGCCTTAAATTATTGGCAAGACACCATGATGGTAACCAATTGTTCAATTGTTACCCACTAGTGTATCTCACCAAGGTTCTTTGAAGCATTTTGGGCCTAATCTTTATTTCCTGAGAGAATCTCCCTATGACTACCAGGAAATTAGCCATAGCACACGCTAGGGATCAGACCCAGGACCTCCTAAACTGAAGCCAAGTACGTTATCACTGTGACGTAGAACCTTTCTGTGATTTGTTGTATTATGCTTCAAAGTAAGCTGGATCAAATCAAGAAATTTGTCCCGGATTATAAGTAGAATTACAATGGGACTCACGTACCAAATAATTTACATCTTTAGCTATTAAATATATTTCGGAATACTTTAGAGAATTGTGAGTCCCAGATAAGAATAGGCAAAATCAAACACATTAGATAATGTTAAGTGAACAAAAACATATTTAAAAATGTTCAAAGATCAACGAAAACCGAACAACAGAGTGGTAAATAGATATTTGTAGTATAACATTCAACTATATCAATACTTGGTCACATAACCCTTATTAGCAACAACCGCTAGCGGGCGATGCTTGTATGAAGAAACGAGGGTTTTGCAGAAGTGCAGAGGTATTTTTTCCTATTCCCCAAGGCGGAATTGCTTCAATTCAGTCAAATTTGATGGTTTCCCATTCCAACTTGAATCTTCAACTGTTTTCAAACATTTTCCATTGGATTAAGATCTCGCGATTGCGAAGGCCAGTCTAAAACCCTGACCTTCTAACTACCGAGCCACTCTGAAGTGTATTTCGACTTGACTTAAGGTTGTTATCATGTTGGAATACCCATTTAGTTCTTTTCAACCGGAGTATCTGAACAGAAGGCATCAAATGTTCAGACAAATTTTACAGTAACTGGTCGAATCCATAGTTCCTTCGATGACATGGAGTCGTCCTAGGCCTGCAAAGGAAAAACAACCACATAGCATGATGCTTCCACGATCATGCTTCACTGTGGGCAAGGTGTTTCATCACTGCATGGAAGTATTAGGTGTTCATTAAACAGTCCTATTGTAATTATTGCTTAACAGGTCGATTTTTGTCTCATCTGAACATAGAATATTATCAAACTCACCATCTCCTTCGTTGATCAGAGCATTTGCATACTGCAATCGAGATGCAACATGTTTCTTCTTCGGCAGTGGGACTTTTCGAGCAGCTCGTTTTTTCAGGTCTTCTTTACGTAGAACAATGCTAATGGCTCAAATCGATATACGTTCACCCCTGCTGAAGACAAATGTTCTACTAATTCTCGGCGAGATATCTGAGGGTCTTTCTTAACCATTGTGACAATCTTAGAGCGATCTCGTTGTGATAGTTTGCTTGGAACACCCGATCTTGCTTTATTGACCACAATCCCTTCAGATCTCCGTTTCATGATGATGGTCTGTACAGTGCCAATAGGAATAAAAAGTTTCCTAGAAATTTTTCTTTCCCCTGAGCATGCTTTGTGTTCTTTCAGAATCATACTCCTCACTTGAATACTGTGTTCCTTGGATTTTGGCAGCTTGAGAATTCTTAGACTGTCTACTGGGGCAGAGCCTGTAACCTCGCTGAAAACCAAACCGGTCAATATTCTCTTCCAGACTACGTAAATTGTTTTGGAATTTTCTAGAAAACTGAAGAACAAAATTTAATTAAATATTTCGTACTGGTGGTATTGGATTGAGTCATTCAACAATTTTTAAACTTTGTTACGAATCCTTTTTGCCTCTTTGTATTGTAATTTCAAATTTGAGTTGAACATTTTCAAGTAAATTCTTGTGCCCTAAACATAATCTAATGTGTTTGATCTTACCCTTTCTTATGTAGAACTTACAATTCTCCCATATTTTCCGAAATATGTTTTATAGCGATAAATGTAAAATATTTAATACGTTACGAATACTTATTTAACACATTGAACGTCTACGTAAACTAAATTAGCGATATTTCTAAGGTAGGAATTTGATGGTTAATTTTAAACGTTTCTGTTCTGAAATACTCAGGAAATTAAAGACGCTTAAATCATAACCTCAAATTTTCAAGAAGAATATCTTAAAGTCTAACGGTAATTGTTCTCTAAAAGACAACTTCATTCGAAATAGCAAATGAACTTCATTTTTCAGTTTCCAGAGAAGTAAGTGTAGGGGTGACTATGGAATATAAGATACCAAAGACTCAAATAAAACAGTTAGAGCATTGTTGAAAGCTTCAAAACGTACTTCATTGATTCGTTTTACCTCTAAAGTAAAATGTTTGAAACATGCATCTTTCGGTAACTTTGCCATGGAAACTTTCGATCTTGGTCCCAGATGCTGCAAAACACTTGCGAAGTAGTCTAGGAAAACGCTTGAAGTAGTAGTAATAGTAGTAGTGGTAGAAGTAGTAGTGGTAACATAGTTTGCTAGTATAGGAAAACACAAGAGCAGTAAAAAAAGTACACAGAAATTGAAGGGATAGATAATCTGACTGACTGCCGTGGAATTGACATCTTAAATAAAAAAATGTAAACTTGGTGCAGATACATATTTACTTCTTATCGACTATCTGCTAAGGCAGTGAACTATACCTTGGCAATGTGAAATTTTTCAAATTATGTCCCGAGGCAGATAATAACTACCGTGGTTCTAGCGCACCATTTCACGAGTGAAATTTTTCGTTTCTGAAGAAAAAATGCTACGAGGAAAGTTCTTAATGTCATAGCTGTAAGCTATATACGGAACCACGAAATACTATTTTCCTTTCAACTTCCTGTCAAGGTTTGAATTAAATTTCTCGTTCGCATATCTTTACGCAGCTTCGCGACTGCCTTCGCAGTCAAAAAGTGAACGAGACTCATGGTCGCACACTAGCCGTCGGGCAATATCCCGTCCGCCTGCCCCACCCTAACCTCACCTCGAGGCTATCATCCACTTAGCAAGCATCAGCACAAGACCAATTTAGCTCCAATCAAAGAGCTAATTCAATCTATGGATCGTATAACCTTTTGTTCGACGGTGGATCATTCTGAAGGTAAAATCGATAAGTCAAATCAGATATAAGTCGCCAATAATCATAGTAATTTTCAAGAAGCTTTTAGCATAGTTACGTCGTAATGCTACTTGTAACGAGGTGTATTTATGGTAGTAATGTTCCGTTTCTCTGAGATATTAGATAGAAGAAGTTTACATTTGCTCTGGGAACGAATATTACACAGTCATTCATTGCATAAATCCTCACTGTGCCAGTCATTTGTATGTTGGTTCTCGCTAGAGGGTAAATATTCAGAAGAAACAAGTGAAGATCACGAACAGCAGCGAACAGAATTCCCGAACAGAATGTTGATCTGAACTGCTTTTTCTTTTTATCGTCCATGTGAAAATGTAATTTTGTGTCAATATGACTAATTCTTTCATCCATTAGGTATAACGAATTTTAAAAAAGAAATATCAAGTTGTTATGAAGTTAAAACTTTGAAAGCGCTCATTTCAAAAAATCAAGGCGACCTAAACTAGACAAAACATGCAAAAAGAGTAAAGCAAGTCAATGATAGTAAAATCAATCAGGAATAAATTATTAGACATATATGATCTTGCTTTCAGTAACTTATGCACACGTACCACTACACGTGACCAAATTCGAACATTGTTCTTTAGTGGCTTACCATAATTCATCTTCAAAATCTCCTCAATTTGCTTGTTTCAAAAGGCTGGAACCCTCTAAACATAACTCAAAATTTGTTTCGCTAATTTTTAAAGGGATGAAAGCCTGAACTTCCAGGTGAGTATTTCACAGTATTTAAAATTTCATCCCCAAGTACAGTCTTTACTGGCTTTCCTGTGTGATACACAAACTTGCACAAACACTAAGCTTGCAGACTTAAGTTGATCTAACTGTAGTCTCCATATGCTTAGGAATGTTTTCGTATGCAGAGGTATTTATTTTTATTTCTTGGTAAGTGGTCTAAGACCAGAAAAATAAAACATTTTTTAAATGAAACTGATCCTTATAAGAACTTTAAATATTTAACTGATATTATTATGCAACATTCAATATCTTACCATTAAATTCTTTTACGTACCGTTTACCGTTTGAGTTTTTACGTAGGATTTATTCAAAACTTACTCAGTGGCCGAGTGGAAACTAGATGAGAATGAATTTTACTCTAAAAATAATATGGCAAGAATAAATCAATCTTGTGTTTGGTTCTAACTATAGCATGACTGATATTAGTGTTTCATCAAAGATAACCACGGCATGAGTTGCATATGAAGATGGTAAGTCGACCCTACAACTTGTGATTCATGATTTCGACTGCCCTGTTCCTCCCCCATGCACAATATTCACTTGAAGAATTTTACGTGTCACATGATGGACTGGTTGATTCGTGAGTGCCCATGAATGTTAGGGAAAGAAGCCACTCTTGTTTAGTCATGATTTGAACGATGTAATAAAAGAATTAGCGGTGCTTACGTATTATCGGGAGGACCT